>JAOXJP010053787.1:0-15918 GCA_025762735.1 Platanus orientalis
CCATATTCCAAGAGTGGAGGCAACTTTGGGTTAAGCCGTCGGCTTTTCTGTCGAGAACCCTGCTTATATGAACAAACTTAACATGATGCCAAGAGTTTAACAAAGCCTTAAATTCCACATAGATATGCCGAACCTGCAAAGGACATGAAGCGAATTCCCATTTAAGATATGAACAACCTAGGCTGCATCAAATTCCTAGATGACTCGTTGGACCTGGATCTATTTGGCAAGTTGAAGGTCTAACAAAACGGCTTTCATTTCCGCTCCAACTGATTCTTTCCATTCATCTTTTCAAACTCCTGAACCCAACCAAGTCCCTTTGTGATCATGAGAAATAGCACTAACAACCATGGCTGAAATTAATGTCTAGCGGAACAACAACATCAATATTGATTTTTGTCCATCCCTTATGGGGAGAACGCCATCCAAAACACCCTCATGGGATCAAAAAGGTTGATACCTCCTGATCAAGAGGAGGCCTGCTCTAGGCTAGATCCCTGGATAACATGTGAAAAGAAAAAGTCAGAGGTAAGAACTATTAAAAGGTTTTCCATGGAATACCAAATCATTTTGTTGTAACCATATAAGCAATGAAAGAAGCGTTATATTAGTAAGACTGATTTTTTCCACTTTTGATGACCATTTGTATCTCTTCTAGTAGAAGGCCCAATTCTCGAATGTCATATATTGATGGTTAAACTGTTGAAGATGACCTAGGATTTACTCCCAAATGGATTTGGCATTTGCACATTGCCAGGTAGTGGAAAACTGATTCCTCCTTTTCATTGTAAAGAGGACACAGGGGTGACAGAGACTATTTCCTTATGAAGAGCCTTATTAACTGCTAATGTCTCATGCGAAGCTCTCCACATAAATAAATACATTTATCTTATTTGGGATATTTACTAACCAGATTATCTTCCATAGACTCCCTCATTGAGATCAGGAGGAGTCTCCATGAGCTGCTAGAAAACACTAGGTTGATTTAATTGAAAAGAGGCATTTTTATCATGTTTACAAATGACATAGTTGTTTGGAATAAAACTGCTTAGTATAACCTATTTTTCAGATTAGGTGATTAGGCCTTCAATTGGATGGAGTTGCCAAGACAAGGTCCGAGGATTGATAATATCCTTAATCTTCATGAGTTAAGCCAAAGGAGGGGGATGCGATTGCAAGAGACCATTTGAAAATTGTGGGAGCTAGGGGTCACCCTATACTCTAACATCCTTATCATTCCTAATCATTCAAATGATTCGTTTTTGTAAAACAAATTTACCCTCTATAATACTTTGCCATCCCCATGAATCATACTTTTTCACATTTTGCCCAATGATATGTTGTCTTGGGAAGTATATGGATTGCATAAGCTAATCTCAAAGGGAGTTTGGGTGAGAAAAAATCAACCTCCAACACTATTTTGCTAATAGTACTCGGTTTGTGATGTGCAGGTCGTGGAATCCCATTCCCCCATCTTGTTTTGAGCTTTGGAGTATGTCCCATTTTACCTAGTGGATATGCCTCTCCTAATGCCTTTGACCCCACTAGAAGCTTCTTTAGAGTTTGTCTATCACCCGACATATATGCTTTGGAATTAGAAAATAAGCCATAGCATAGGAAGGCAAGGCAACAACTATCAATTTTAGTAAAACTTCTTTTCCAACAGAGGATAACAATTGGGTTTTCTAGCTATGATTCTAGCCTTGGATCTATTCACAATGTAGGCAAAGAGGTTTATTTTTTTTCTTTTCATTAGAGGAGGGAAGTCCCAGATATTTACTGTGTCTTTTCAACGATTTTCATCCACAAGATCCGACCGATCGACTATTGGCTATCAATTGGCATATTCTAACAAAAGATAATATCCGATTTTCTTAAGTTTGCAAATTTCCCCAATGTCGATTGGTAATTTGTGAATATTTTTTAATTGATTTAGCATTTGACGAGGATGATCAATAAAAGATGTAGCAATCATCCACAAATAAGAGATGGGAGATTGAGGGACTTTGTCTCCGGATTGGACATCATCAGTGACAATCCATGTTGGGTTCCAATCTATCATATTTTATTTCTTAGGAAAATGTCCTATTTAATAAGGTTTTTGAAGTACATAGAATAAAGCTTGGTAAATAAAGATAGTTCATTCAAAGGCAAGGGACATGCAAGCTTGCCAATACCTTTATTTGTAAGGCTTCCTCTAACAACACTAAGGGAGGAAAATACATGAGGCCGGCTTGACCTTTTAAATCAAAATTGCTAACTAGGTGAACTACAAAATACAGAGTTTACAAATCTTTTAACAAGCAGATTTCTTCATAATAAGAGAATGAGAACTAGAAATTTTTAACAAATGGCCTAATATACAAAGGACTTGGGACTGTATATCACTCATTTTAGATAGCTAATAATGTAGATAACATCTCATGCCAAATCCTAAGGCTATAGCAACTTGAAGACCAAGGTGAGGAGCTTGACATTCAGGAGTAGCAAGAGAGATGTGGTCTCTATGTTCAGCTTTGGCTATCTCTATCTTACCTTTCACATCTCTGAGGATTACACTCATACCCATTATTCCTCTATGGGAAGACGAGGATCCATTAAAATCTACTTTCAGACAACCTTGGTCAGGAGGGTCCCATATAGATGGAATCATACAATTGGCCTTAATCTAGATGGATTTTCCTAAGGAGAAGGCTTTAGCTTTAAAAGGTTTTGCATTTGCTTGCAAAAGAGATTTAAAATTTTAGCATAATTATAATTTTCACTTTGAAATTTTGATTCTTCTAGATGAGTCAATAGAGGATGACAATAAAAATAATGAGATTAGAATTGTCTTGCTTTGAACCTAAGTTGGTTATTAACCAAGATATAAAACATTCTGAGAAGAATTTTTTTGAAGATGGATTAGTCCTTAGAAAAAGAGAGGAAGTAAATCAGACTTTTTCTAATTCAGGACAAGAAATTAGACAATGAATGATGATTTATGGTTGTGATATAACAGAAACATCCCTAACATTTTATGTGATGACATATATGCTTAAACCACTCACAATCTATGCAATAAAGAATATTCAACAACAAAAAAATCATTAATCATACAAGATGAAGATTTTTACATGATTATGATTTTTGGCCTACGTCCACGGGTGTTATTCGTTTCTCATTATAAACAAGAGAAATACAGGTTACAATAGAATATATTCAATTCAAATCCAAGCTGTAAAAAAAATATGAGAACTTGTTACACCCGTAGCTCTCTCTCTCTCAACCTTAAGAATACCCTTCTCACCTCTCACAATCAGGAGAAGACTCTATTTTCTCACTTCACTCTTATCCAATAAGGAAAAGACAATCCTAACTAAAAAACCACTTTTAGTTAGTCCTTATAACTCATCCATTGGATTGCTTTTCAAACCAACAACTAAGAAACAAGATAAACACAACAATGGACTTGTTGAAGATTAGCCAAATCGAGTCATTTTTTTCTTTTTAGATTTATCCTTTTAGGTAGGGTATTGTGCTTGCCATAAGAAAAGTTTAATTTTAGGTGGAATTTCCAAGCCCAAACTTTATTTTTGGGGAAAGGAGGTGGGGAGGCATGAAGAGGTGTAGTGGAACAAATGTGATAGGCTGACTTGATAGAATAATTGAATCCTTGGAAGGTAATGTAGAACCTTCTAAAGCTTCTTCTTCTTCTTCTCTCTCTCTCTCTCTCTCTTGTAATTAAAATGATATTAAGCATAAGGAGCTCCCATTGGAGCAAATACATCAGAACAAATCACCTCTTCCAACTAGAGAGGAAGAAGAATGCCAATACATAGGTGAAACAAAGATAACCGGAACTTTGCTAGTTGATGAGCTACCTATTAGCTGATCTTCTAGTAAAATTAAAAGACACTTCTAAAAAAGCTTTTGAACAAAGATTTACAATCAAAGATAATACATCTAATAGACCACAAACAAAGTTCAATACGATCCTTTAAGAAAGTAACGACTTCAAGCGAGTCACCTTTAAGGATAATCCTCATAAGCCCAAACCCATCCTAGCATGCCAAACATTACGTTGTAATAGGTGAAGATAAAATTGAAGAACTAGATGTTACAAAAAGGAGACACCCCATTGAATCATGATACACAACTCCTAAACTAACCTTAGCATTCACAATATAGGTAGCCTCGTCAAAATTGATCTTCACCCACTCGCCACAAAAAGGATACCATATGGTATTGCTAGACATTGCAATCATCACCTGAAGGGATTCTTTAACTTCAATCATCTTTGGATCCAACCTATGGGAAGAAACCATAATATTATAAGCATGCATATCCACTTTTTCAAAAAACAAAAAGTGAAATTCTTGGCATTCCAAATATTCCAACACAATAAAGCAATATGGGCAATCATATGTCTCAATTCATTAGGATGAATTCAAGAGATACTTAACTATTTTTTTAAACCATTCAATAAAAGAAATCGAGGTATCCTCATAGGTTTTAAGAGTTTAGATGAAACAAACCTTATACATTCGGCCGAGGGACATTAATTAAACAGGGAAGAGGTGATTCCATCTTTCTATTGCAATAGATTCCATCAATGTTAATGTTCCTCTTAATTAGAGTAAGTTGGAGGGGAAGAACTTTTTACATGCCCTCTAAAAAAAGTAATTGAATTTATGAGGGAATTCCAACTCCCAAACTGTCTTCAAAGAGAAACTAAGGGTAAGGGAGGAGGGAGAAAGAGGATTCAAAACTAAAGTATAGGTAGATTTAACAGAAAAAAATACCTTTAAAGTCACAATGCCATAGCAAATGATCATGCATAGGATTAAGGCTAAAAGAGATTTTTTGAATTTGAAGAAGATGTCCTTAGAAATATTAGAAATTGGATTCTAAGGGCTACACTAAAATTTGATACTATTCCTTATTCTTGCACACAACCTAAGGTCCTTCTTGAGAAGATCTCTCTACCTCTCAAAATACTCTTCCATGTTTGGGAACAACTTTATTTGAAATTGACATACAAAATTTTCACATTTGGAAAAAATAGATGGTGTGAGTGTCAAAGTGTGGCCCACAACGTCGTTGCCCTATCATGGTTGCGATGTCCTTGTTTTCTACCTTTGAAAGAGGGGTGAATCCAGTTCTATTGTAGAGTCATGGATCAAGACATGACTCTGTAGTTAAATGTCCTTAAATCTGTGTCATCGTGTAGGTTTGAGGAGTTACCACCAATTTTGAGGAAAACTATAAACCTTTTTAGGAATTCTCAAAGAAATCCTTAAACTATGATACACATGTGATCTAACCAATCTAGGTCCAAGGGTTCGATTATAGTTGGGAAAAGGATTAACACCCTCATTCCACCCATCATTTGATGGTTACCTACTTAGCTCATCAAGTTGTTCGGTTTTCATAGTTTAAAGTCCAAATTGAGCTTTCAAACAAAGGGCAGTTTCAAAGATATTCATTATGTGGCATGTGAATCCCATCATGAGCCCTTAAATAGCTCCTTAAATTGTATTTTTAGGGATGCTCATTGCCAATGGCTCGGGTCCTTGTAGTCCATGACATCTTTATCATTTGCATGCTGCTAAGAGCTGTAAATTGGCCTCATGTTTGAGCTTATGACTGCTAATTTATTAAGTTAGAGTAAGACACTCCTCATGAGGATAACATTGGCCCTAATTGATGAGAAGAAATTTGCATGCATATATGTGTGCAATGTCTTCCTCAACATGGAATTTTATTCAAATAAAAATGTTGCATTGAGTTACATCTACAAGAACATTCCATGTCTCTCTTAGGCTTACTCTTACTTTAGCGTGCCCTCCTTTTTACCTAATTGCAATTATATTTATAAAAATCTTGTAATATGATCGATATCTATCTTACTGGGATCTTCGAGATTATGTAAAATTGGAGTAAAAGATTCTCTTGTATCCCACTTCTTTCTCTCTTCTTCTTCACCCCCTTTTTTTGGCGGTCCTCTAGAGGACCACACCTAAGAAAAGCTCTCGTGTATGGGCCTCTCGAGGACTGGCTCTTCTCTGAGATCTTATTCTAGGGCCAGTCCTGTAGAGGATTGTACCTAAGAAATTTACCAAGTACTTCCCCTCGGATCATAGGAGAGAAAAGGGTACTATAAAGACCCTCTTTACTCCAGAAATTTTATTGCTGATTAAGTTCTTTCAAGATTATTCTTGAATCCAATTAAATTATTTGCAGCCCAATCATGATTTCATCAATATAATTGATTGAAATTTAAGCTCCACTTGGAAATTAGAGCAAGTTTGAGAAAATTGACATTATGAAACAATTTTTTGTAGCAATTGATCATGAAATTCATGCATAAAATATGTCAAATGATAGTAAAAAGTGTATAGAAATGAAAAGGATAATCAAACTTGAAAGATGTTGCAATATGGAGCTTTGAAATAAAAATCAATACAAACATTCCATGAAGATTTAAAAAAAAAAGGGGGGTAGAATTGTGCAACTATTTCATGCAAACACAAGATCAAGGAATGGATCCTGACAAATTTACTTAAAACATGCTTAAAACTAGTGTCCAATAAACATGACATTCAAACTTAAGAAATGTTCATAAAATTAAGATCATCCATCAATGAATTTCGTGCAAACTTCATGGATTTCCAAAGTTTGAGAAAATTTATGGTGATTCTTCAAGAGCTAGTGAAATTACAGAGAATCAACAATTTAAATGAATTTTAGCAAGATCTACAATAGGAAAGAACTAATTATAGTGGGAAAAAGATCTAGCTAACAATCCTCTCCTCCTTGATCTCCTTCCTTTGCCATTTTTTTTTTTTTTTTTTTTTTTTGTAGTTTCCTTGAACTTTCTCTTTGAACTTGATGATGACTGCCTCCTTGATGTTTAAAGAAAGAAAGGGAGGTCCTCTCATTGTCTACATCATCCAATTTATAGATGATGTAACCCTAGTGGTAGTTCAGTCATCTATCTTAAGGGATTTTGGGTCTTTTGAGTGATGGGTAGATTGGGTATTTGAATGTTGTGGGGGTATTTGGGTAACACAATTCCAAAGAAACTTCATAAAAGATGTTTAATGCTATGGCTTATTTGGCCTTTCCCCTCTTTGAAAAATAATACAATTTTGAAAAAATGCATTTTTGCTTGAGCCTTGTTCGACATTTAGTTCCCCTTTCTTTAGGAGGACTTGTCTAGGCTGGATGGATGCCCTATGGAGATGGTTAAGGGTTCCTTAGACTGATCTGACTATGAATTTGTAGGAGTCCCTTGCTAGACCAAATTTCAGTGCTAACAAATGGACTTGAGGAGAAAAACCCAAAAAGCGTTAGAATTACGTAAAATATGTTAGGCTTGTTTAGCTAGCAATACAATGTTGAAACCAAGAAGATCACGGAAATCTAAACCACCATCTCTTATTCTCTTCTCCAGACAATCCTAGCTCACCCAATTGATTTTTTTTATTCTTTTCATCACTTCCCCACCAAAATTTTCTCTGAATAAACATTATAGATCTTCTTGAAAAAGAGAAAACATGACATGACATAAGAGGGGATAGTAGACAAGCCTATCTTAAGAATGATTTATTTCCCAATTGGAGAAAGAAATTTACCTTTCTACCCTTGGATCTTATGAGTTGTTCTTTTTCTCAATGAAGTAAAATAAGGTTGACTCATTCTTTACAATAGAAGAGAGAAGGCTCAGGTATTTACTAGAGTTAAGACTTTGTTTTTTGTTGTTTTTTGTTAAGAGCTCCCTTAATCAAGTTTCTGAATTATATAGGGGGTATTAAAACTAAGTATGATTTCAAATTTATCATGATTAATGACCTGCCTTGAAGCTTCACTAAAATCTTTCAACGTTTTAATGATACAATTCATCTCTTTCATACAAACCTCAGAAAAGATATAGCAATTATCCACAAAAAGAGGATGAAAAATGAATAGGCTAGAAGATTTAATGTTGATACCTGGTATATCTTGGTTTCTTTCATGAGTAATGAGAGAGACGGAAAGAACTTATGTGCAAAGAAAAACGAAAGGGAAAAAAGGTCCCCCTGTTTGTAGGGCTATCAATGAGCAAAGCTAGCTCAGCTCGGCTCATTAAGAGCCGATCCTAAGCTATATTTTAAGCTCGTTGAGTTGAGTCTTACTTTGATTTAAGCACATTTTCTAAGTGAGCCTGAGGTGCGCTTCACTAAGCTTAACTCACTAAAATCTCGGCTTGTTAAGAGTTGGTTTGGTTAATAATTTAATACTATTATTATATATTGTGACATTATTAATGTTCAAATAAGACAAATTAGGCTAATGGACTATTAGGATGTTGGGCCTTTTTTCTTTCTTTCTGATGAGCTAAGCCGAGCTAAGCTTAAACCTACCTTCACAAGCTTGAGCTTGACAACTCAAGCTTGTCATGAGCTTGAGCCGAGCCTAATTTGGCCTTCATGTGATGAGCCCAAGCCAAACTGGGTAAATCTCGGCTCAACTCAGATCGTTAACACCCTTACCTGTTTGAACCCCCTAGAAGGAAAGTTTTACTTACTCAAAGAGCCATTGACAAGAACTTTATAAGAAATTGATGACATATACTCCCAAACCCATAGCTTCCATTTTTCATTTGGGATGATTAACCATGGTTTTAGAGATAGTTTGATAAATGACACTGTATGGAGTAATATGATGAAATTGGGACATGAGTTTAGGATCTTTCATTTTTAGGATGAGAGTGATAAATGTTTCATTAATTTACACAAGATATTTATTCTTATTAAAAAATTCCTCCATGGTTTTTGTCACATGGTCTCCCAGAATATCCTAGTACTTTTGGAAAAAAGCCAACAAGGAAGCCATCAGAGCCCAGGGCTTTAAACTTACCAATGCCAAATATAGCTTTTCTAATTTCATCATGGGAGAACTTGGAGCTCAACATAGATTTTGAAGACTCACACAAAGAAATATAACAATTATCATAAAATAAATTTGTTCAACAAATGGGTGGTTGGATTTAAAGAGATTTGAGAAGTATTTGGAGGTAATACCAGCAATATTGTTGATATTTTATAGCTTATTTTGTTTTTTTTTTGTTTTTATATTATAAAACTTAACTTTGGTTGATTTTCTATCTTAAACAGTAGCATGATTCAAAATTTTAGCGACATTTTGTCGAAATTTCCCCACTATAATACACAAATTCCAAAATTTCATCAAAATATCACCGAAACTATATAGATATTAGCAAAATATTGATGAAATTTTGGCAAAGTTTTGCTGATATCAATACTTTCAACATGATTTATTATGCATGAGCTAAACCCATGACACATTTATTCATTTGCTATAACTTTCAATTTGTTGATTCTAGAACAAAAACAATAACTCTACTTAAATCCTTTCTAGTAATTAATAAACATTGTTTAATTTTATTTATAAAATAATAAAATGATATCTTTTTAAAAATGATAAAACATATATTTATATAATTGAAATTATTTACATATGTGTATGCATTAATTAAATATGTGCTAGGAAAACTATTGTATAACTTTGTTATATAATGTTTGTTTACAAGATGACTAATTTAAGATGAAAAATTAGGTGAAGTAATCATGCAATTTGACATGTTTGGTGGTCATTTATATGTAAACTAATGACTAGTAGTCATTTGTTTATCCATGTGATAAACTTATGCATAGATTAGATGCTTTATATAGTTTTTGAGTCTTAGAGTGTGTATTCATAGATTTAAATTTTAACAACAGTTCACATTAAAAATTTTCACAAATTTTCCATTATTTTGAAACAGTTTAGTGAACTTTTCCCAAAATTTTTAAGAATCTCCAAAGCAAAATATCTATTGAAATAGAAATTTCAAACCTTGAACCGTAGAACTATGGAGAAAATGTTCTACCCCTCCATGCTGCCAAACACAAAGGTAAGCACGCTATATATATATATATATAATTTTTTTAACTATTTTATGGTTTTAACCCTATAGACCACAATTTTTGTGTCTGGGAGCACGGGGGAGTATACAATTTGGGAGTTGAACATTTGTTCCCTAGAACTATTTAATTCCTTGAGCGTGACTTGATAAAATTGACTTGGCAGTCAATAGAATCCGAAAATGGGTAATGCTTAAACTCAACTCAAAGTCTCAAACCGATCCCTTTATTAACTTTTTAAGACACTTATGTGCAAATTAAAAGTAACAGCCTACATCCCTCATAAATTTACACAAATATCTCAAAAATCATATTATGAAAATAACACAAATGAAATGAAAAACCCATAACACCTCAACTGAGGTTTCATCATCTTTTTATTAACTTATTTCTTTGCACAACTGACTTATAATCTGTTAAACTAATTACAATTTAGTTAGAACTAATTCTGTAACTACCTAACTACTTAAATTGAACTTACGACTTCTTTAGCCAACTATGTAACTCTGTTTTGCAGACTCTTTATGGTTCTCCTTAACATCTCTACGCATAGTAAGAGATGGAAAGACTTAACTTGGAACGACAGTCACTAAACTTGTGGGAAGATAGGGCCTTTGTAAACATATCCGCTGGCTGATTAGTAATGGAAATATGTTGAATGCAAATTTGTTTCCTCATAACTTTTTCCTTGAATAAAATGATAATCAAGTTCAATGTGTTTGGTGCCAGTGTAAAATACCGGGTTTGCCACAAAAAGTCACTAAAAGATTGTTGCACCAAATGGTTGGTACTATTGATAGGGTAACTTTAAGTTCCTCAGCATCACGCAAAGCCAAAAGACTTCAATGCAGTGAATGTAAAAAATCTATACTCGGCCTCAATAGAAGACAATGACACAATATTCTGTCTTTTAGCATGCAAAAAAATGAGATTGGTACCAAAATAAATGCAATAGCCAGTTTAGATTTCTGATCACAAACTTCGTCGAGGATTTGGTGCAACCCCTTAAAAAGATCTAAGGCCAACCCTGCATTAGGTGCAGACACATCAGTGTTGAAAAGTGATAATCAACCCCCCCTCCCAAAAAAAAAAAAGAAGTGTAAATCACTTTTCTGGCACTGATGTGTCCGGCCCTGCTGTAGGGAAGACCGTAAGGGTTTTTTATCAGGTTGGCTGGGATGGACCTAATGTTGCCTATGACTGAGTTTGAAGGCAATAACCATGATTCTTAATTCAATTAAAGATTAAAGGAGAGAGTGTGGTTAAAAAGATGATAAGAAATTTCTTACCGAAACCCATAATCAACACTCAAAAGATTGGAACTGCCTCAAACATTGGAAACAACTATTGGCCAATTCAGTGGACACCGCTATTGCAAATAACCAGTTTTAAACGTATAGTGTTAGACAAATTTTTGGACGTCCTAAAAGCCGAATCTTGTCAACGTGTTCGATTTATCAGAATCCACCGAATACGAGAATCTGCTTTTTTTCCAGCTGCCGAACCCTTTATAATATATACCCCGGTCATCGCCGCCCACCCACACCTTTCATCTTCCATCCTCACATAAAAGTTAAAAAGTTGGAATAAAAAAATTTTATTTCCTCACGAAAATTAATTGATATTTTCTCACATTTTACATAAAAAAAAAAAAAATTCAATTTTTCTACTTTCGTCCTGGTCCCGGTCATCGATGGCGGCGGGAAGGAAGTCTACCGAGACTGTGCATCTGTCACATGTCTCCTACGTTAGCCGCCTCCATCTGCCGGTGAGAGAGAGAGAATCTGTTCTCGTTTCAGAGTTCAACGTTCGATAGATCGTTTTATGGGTTTTGATCTCATTTCAGAGATTGAGATTGAACTCGTTGTTCTTCGTCTCCTCTCTCGAGATCGATCTCTGTAGCAGAGCTGCAACCAATAGTGGTTCCCGAAGAAGGAGAAAGAGAAGGCCTTTTATCCCTGCTCAATATCCTCTTTAACGATAGAATTCCACTCCCCGGCGATTTGAACCCCTGACCTCGAGAAGAACAACCCGAACCCATCTCGTCCTCCGAGCCTCTGAAGCTTTGGTTCCTTCTGGGCACCTCAATTGAAATACCCATGAGTTCAAATGGCTTCCTCCGAGTCCCCAACGACGAAGACCCAGCCAAATTAGAAGAGGAAGAAGCTGAAGAGCAACCCATTTCCTCTTCAATGGGGAGACACGATGAACAGAGGCCAGAACTCGACCCGGCCTCTGTCTCGGCCCGTTCCCCCACCGGAACAGAATTTTCAACCTGAGTTTCGGTCCCGGTCACCGGAATTTCTGGATTAACAGGGGCTCTGCAAAGAGGGCAAGTGGAGTGGGAGTGCAGCCACATGTCGATGCACTCGATGTGGAAGCTGTGGTTGCATTTGGGGAGGAGACGGCCCTTCTCGTTCTCTGCGAACTCGGACAAACAGACGGCGCACTCGGGTACCTCGTCGTGGGTGGTGGAAGTGTAAACGAAGATGGGGATGGATCCGAGGACGGAGGCGTCGAGGCCGCGGTTGGTGTTGTTTGCGGAGGTGGTGAGGTCGGAGGCGAAGACGATGTGAGTCCGGCGTCGGCGGCGGAGATAGTTGCGTCTACGGGCGCGGAGGAGGAACCAGCGGGCGTAGATGTGGAGACAGACGATGAGGATTACGACGGCGAATAGTATAATAATTGCGCTCAACATTATCTTGCCGCTAAGGGCGTAGCTCTTTGGGTCTTGGACGTAGTTCCTCGGGGGGGGACGCCATCGATCATTGAACCAGTTTCCCGGTGGGAGATCATTGGGACCTGGGGTACTCATGCCTTCTAAGGGCTTATGGAGAACGTTTTTGATCAATTTCTGAGAGAGAGAGAGAGAGAGAGAGAGAGAGAGAGGGAGAGTAATGAAATTGAGGGAGAGATGGAATGGATTTATTGCCTGAAGAGAGAAGCAAGAATAAGCCAGGAAGGTTCTTGGAGGTTTGGATACTTAATTAAATCCTTTTTTTTTTTCTTTGGTCGAAGAAAAGAAACAAAAGACTGCCGCGTTTGACGCAGGCAGTAGAGTTGTGGAAAGTTGGAAACACGGAAATACACTTTCAACTTGGGAAAGGATTAAGAGAGACCGCAAAGGATCTTCTCCTGCTAGCCTCAGACCTTTTAGACAAGTGTATCAGTCTCCAGCTTACCTTATTTTGCCACGTGTCCCTCACGATTCATTGGGCCCCATCTCAAAAGTTGCCTGGGATCAAAATTAGCATGCGATCGTGATTTGGACAAAAAATCAACTTGGCATGCAATATGGGGTGGGAACATCATATCGAGATTTTTATTTTTTGGCTTAGAGATTGTATTAAGCCGTGTTTGGTTGCCATTGGTAATAAACTCATTCCATTAAAAATTTCCATGGCCTTTGACGCGATTAGGTGATGGTTCAAATGAACTCATTTAGTTTCATATTGGCTTGTAAACTAATATTAAAAATGAGATCAGTTAAAGATTTTCTATAAAACAAAATGATTTATGCTATCATTTATATTTGGTTATGAATAGAAATCAGTCCAATTTCTAAAGCGTTTGCTCAGAGGTATAGTAGAAGTATAGTAAACCAAAATGAAACGCTTTCATTCTAAGTAACAACCAAATGCAGGGTTAATATGTGTAAGACTTTCATTAAAATTATTTTCTCACCAACTAATAGAAATATTAAAACAACAACAACAAACAACCTTATACTAACTCTTTGGGGTTGGTTATACGAATCCTATTCCACTATTATGCTTTGTTTAGAATCATATCTATCGTTAAATTACAAGTTGTCATGTTCTTCCTTATTACTTTAACCTAGGTAAATTTTGGTCTTCCTCTAGTCGTTTTAACACCTTCAACTTGTATTATCTAATTCATCTTCATTAGTATAGTCATTGGTCTTCGTAGCACATGTCCAAACCATTTCAATCAACTTTCCCTCATTTTATTTCTTATTGGTACTATACTTAAGCTCTCATAAATAAATTCATTCATAATTTTATCTTTTTTAGTCTTGTCACTCATTTATCTCAACATCTTCATTTCAGCCACACTCATTTTATATATATATATATATATATTGTTTGTTGGTTGCCCAACATTCTGTTTTATAAAACATGACCGGTCTTATAATTGTCTTATAGAATTTTCCTTTTAATTTTAGTAGTATTCGTTTATCACACAACACTCCAAAAGCACTTTTCTATTTCAACCATTCTGTTATAATTTTATGAGCAACATCATCTACAATATTTCTCTTTTTGTGCATGATTGAATCAAGACAACGAAAATGGACACTCCAAGGTATCTCTTGGTTATCAATTCTAACTATTCCCTCGTTTTTACTCCTATTTTAGCTTAAAAAAATATTATAACAAAATGTTGTGATTAGAGGTGGCATCAAGCTGAGAGCTCAGCCGGAGCCTCATTTTAAACTCACTAAGCCTCAGCCAAAGCTTGGATTTGAGCTTATTTTCTAAACAAACCTAAACTGAGCTTCACTAAACTTTACTCACTAATCGAGTTAAAGGCCCATTAGGCTGTCGACCCTTTTTTTTTTTGCTAGAAAGATAAGCCGACTTGAGTTTTGCCTTCATGTGACAAGCTCAAGCTGAAATTGGATAAAACTTGGCTCGTTGTCACCCATAAAGGACATTTTCCCAAAACAGGTATCCTAGATCCTTCTAATAGGTAGTGTCATATTGACACCAAGATATCCTTAAACAAGGTAAAATAGTTTAACAATTGTTTACACACTAAAAAGTCCAGTCTATGTGTTAGGTGGGACCTGAGCAAAATCGTAAGAGATATGGATTCCATAAAAGGCTTCCACATAGCGCTGAAAGACACAAGATGAAGATGATTTGAAATTGTCAGATGACATGTTATGGAAATAATTTTTATGATATGTAATTCCAAGACATAGACATGTGACACAAAAATGAAGGGACACTTGGGACAATAACTTAATGTAGCTATCTAACTACCCATTTTCAAGGTTACAAAACATGACCAAAGGATGGGATAAGTGGTATTACACTTGGAGGAGGTTTCCACAGCTAAATGAAAGTTGCTAAAGCATGTGAGATGTGGAAAAAAAAAGCATGAAATACAGATTAAAAAAAAAACTATAGGAAACTACTCTTCCATAGTTTTGAGAGTCAAACCGATAAGGTCCAATCAAGTTCAACCATTGGTTTACATGGTCTAACCATGATTTGCTTCAAACATAGTAAAATGTAATAAAATACCAAAACAAGACTATTCATAATGCATTAGAAAGCTTAGTAAAAAATTAATACTTGAAATTAATACATACTAAGGCTAATTAAATTAACACATAAAAGACTAATATAATGATTAACATATGCTTATTTCCTGGACAAGAGATGAATGACATAATTAAAATAAGAAACCAAGGACATATGATCATATCATAAAGCAAAACTACACCATGGTGAGAAAGACATGTTTCTATTCTTTTTCTTAATTTCTAAAATAATAAAAGCCAGTTGGTTATATTAGAATCGAGTTCGTAAAAAACTGATCGGTTTTGACCAATTTTGTTGGTCATATGTGGGTTTTTTTTTTTTATTATTTTTTTCAGATTACGGTTTAAAGGTTTTATAAAACTGTTTACGTGCCAGTTCAGATCAAACTGGATTGAACCGCCTGATCTGATCCAGTTTTTCAAACCATGTGACCTCTATCTATAGATACAACAAAAACATTAAGTAAAAGGAGACCTCTTTACAGACAATCAACCAAAAGACAATGCCCTCAATGAGATTTATCTTAGAATTTCTGTAAGAATTTTCTTCTCAAGTTCAAATTGTAAGTTTCTTTCGTTTCAAAGTCTTCACTCGATTGTAGATGCCAAGCAAATGTTCTGTGATAAAAATGCCTCTGTAGTGTATATGGTGAATTATAAACATACATGTGTTGT
>JAOXJP010053798.1:0-15917 GCA_025762735.1 Platanus orientalis
CATGAGGTAAGTTGAGTTCCATCTTGTACACACATCTAGGGACAATCCCTTACCACTCAAAATCCCCATTTGCTTAATATATTCTTGAAAATCTTGATATTTTCGTTGAGATGCTTTCACAAATTTTATAGCATTACGAATCTTAAGGATGAATTCTTTTATCTCAGACAAACCATCTTACACAATCAAATTCAAAATGTGAGCCCAACAATGTACATGAAATAAACTGCCATCTTGTAGTAGCATACCCCGTGAAGAAAATTGTTCTCTAAGGTTTCTCACTACAACATCATTTACAGAACACTTATCTAATGTGATAGTGCACAACCTATCGACATTCCAATCCATCAACTGTTTAACAATGACATTGGCAATATTTTCCCCAGTATGTGGAGAAGGGACCATGTAGAAATTGATAATTTTTTTATGAAAGTGTGCTGTCAAACTCAAATATCCAAGAGTTTGCATAAATGTCCACATGTCAGTGGTGATACAAATCTTTTGACATGATTTAGACATTTTTTTCTTTCAATATTTGTTTTTTGTCTTCATAAATCTCCATATAGTCCCTTGCTATTGTAAACCTTGATGCAAATTTAAATTTTGGTTATAAATTTGTGACAAAATTTCTAAACTCCTCATGCTCGACAATTCGAAATGGTAATTCATGTACAATTATCATTCGAACAAGGTCTTTTCTACTACACTCTTGATCAAATTTCCAAGTTGAAAGAACATTACTAAGCTTCGAACCAATAGTTCCATTCTTAGCATTCAAGATCATTTGTGATTTATTCACCTTACTATATCTAGAGCATCCAGTTCTCAAATGATGTGAGAGGTGACTAGTACCTCCCATACTAGCAGCTGAATTTTTTTTCCACAATGTTTACATTTACATGTTGGCTTTTCACCATATTGGACTTCATCCTTTATGAAATGATCCCAAACTTCTGACTAGGATCTTGTATGTTTTGTACTAACATGTGTTGGTGCAACTGAATTTTTGATAGTTGTTTCATCATTGGCATCCGACATCTAATAATATAGCAAAATGTTTCATTAAAAAGATATAAATAAAATTCTTGGAGAGAAATGAAGATAAAATAAATAAAACCCTTAGAGATAAATGAACTCTTAGAGAGAAATGAATACAAAATAAATAAAACCCTAAGAGATAAATGAAGACAAAAATAAATTAAAAGTACCTTTGAACTGAAGCCTGATTTGTTACTTTAAAGAACCACAAACTAGAAAGACCTACACAAATAAAGAAATTTTATTGATTGATAAATTTGGCAATATAGTTTAGAGTCGCACTTAAATTAAAAATCAGTCAAAACGTAATCTAATAATGCAAAAAAAAAAAAATTCCAACACATACATGTAACTAATCATTCTTTTATGCTTATTAACTATTTAATTGTTCAAACATATATAATCAGGTCATAGTAAAATAATCTAAAAATTTTAAACGCTGACCACATAGTTGTTAAATAAAAAATTGTTAACCACTAGTGATAAAATCTAAAACAAAAGTGGATGCAAATTGCAAAGTCAACTTAACTTATTAAACGTTGAAGAACATGCAGAGATATAGAATAAGAAATTTTAAGAATTTTTAAAACCTGGAAAAAATAAACTAAACAAAACATCGAAAAACTGAAAACTAGCAGACAAATAAAAAATGCCAAAAAAAATTACTGGATGATGCTGTATAAACTATAATAAATGAAAAACTAACCACAATCGATCCTCTCTTTCTCTATAATGAGTTGCTGATTCCTCTTCTCCCCTCCCTCTCTCTCTCTATAACTATTTTGCGTTTCCTCTTTTCCTTTCCCCTCTCTTTCTCTCTCTACCTCTCCTCAAGCCTGAGATGCCTCTTGGCAATTGCTGCTCAATCTACTCGCTTGCTCTGCTTCTCACGACGTCGGCAAGTTCTTAGTTCTCACAGCTTGATTTTTGCAGCTCTCTGGAGTTGGATGAAGGGATTCTACCTTCGTAGACCTACTTCTTCCTCTTCCTTCTATTTAGGAAGTGGTAATCGAAGACCTCTTTCTTTATCTTCCTTATATTTTGGACTGGATTCAGAGATTGAGTTGAGGTGGAAGAGCCCTTTAAGAAGTGGGAACCGAAGACGTACTTCATCTTCCTTCTATTTTGGATTGGATTGAGGTAGAACAGTCCCTTAGGGTTTGGAATTTTGATTGAGGTAGAAGAGAGAGGGAATCACCATTTTGGAGAGGAACTCAAGCGACTCAGATCCCCTTTGTGTTTCTTAAGTGTTAAGTAACCTATTTATATAGTTATATTTAGTTATTTACCTCATTAGTTACTCATTAGTCATTACTTGTGTATGCGTTGGGCTAGGCTTCGGGCTGAGTGTCGGGCTGGGCTTCAGGTCGGGCTCGGGCTGGGCTGAGGTTAGCCTAAGCCCTACCCAAAAGAATGATCAAGCTTAGACTTGGATTCGGGCCTATCTCAGGCTTATATCAGGTCAAGCTTTTTAGGGCCAAATTTTGGGCCAGGCCGGGTCGGGCTCGGGCTAGCCCAGGTCCATGCTCACCCTTAGGGGGAACTCCCCCCCCCCAAAAGATAGTCCCCCTGGGGCTTAACTTTGACAGCCAAGAAGAGCGTCCCATTGAAGACTCGCCTCTCTTTGGGACCGAGGAAGAAAGCACCTAGGTATTGCCTGCATCAGAAAAGGGGGCCTCTCAAGGAGTAGGAGCTGTAGTGACTATCAATGGTAGGAGGGAGGCCTTGGTGGTAGGGGGGATTTTGTGGGAATCCACTACTTCACCCTTGGTGGCGGGGGCTGGAGGAGACCTGACAGTCTTCGCCTCCAAATCTACGACTTGAATAGTGGCATCGGGAGCCAGCAAAGGTGTTGGCTGGGCAGGTCGGGCTGGTGTCTCCTCAGGGGTGACCTCAAGAGCCTGAGAATCAAAACGACCCCTGAGGATAAGATGTCACTTTCTCTTCTTCGAGGACATGGTCACCCCCTGGCCTGAGCCAGAAGCTTCTTGTTCATCCTCATTGCTACACGAAAAAGTTGACCCAAGGTTAGAAACTAATAATAAAGAAAAAAGGAAAGAGGGAAGAGAGAAGGGGGAAGGAAAGAAATGAAAGAAAGAAAGGAAGGGAGAGTTACCCGGGTTGGGGTTGAACCCACACTAATGGAGTCTCTTGGGAGTAATCAAATCAGGGAATGCATGGGACGCATAATTCACAACGTCTCGGATGCAAGTCTCCTCCTCAAGGGATAACTCGCCTACCTCTTAAACTAATAAAAAAATATGTAAAATGATAGTAAACAAGGAGACCTAAAAAAATGAAATGATAATGGTGAATCATAACTCACCTATGGGGCTAATGGCCGATGCTTAGGCCCAGTTGAACTTTACAAGGGGGACTTCCCCTGGTGAAAAAATATCAGCCCCTCCACCCACTGTTGGAGCTTGGGAGCCCGGTCACTAGGGTCATAGTTGGGTCCTGACTAGCAAAATAAAACCACCCTAGCTCTTGCCCGAAGATCGGGCAGTAATAGTGAAAAAACTCATTGAGAGTGAGGTCAACTATCTCCTTGAAAGTTAACTCTTATACAATCATGGATCCTATGGCTATCCGCCAAGCATTGGGCATCAATTGCCTTGATGCTAATCCAAGGCAGAATAGCAGCTCCCTAAAAAATGAGGGAACCATAAACCTAATACCCACCATGAGGGCCTGCTCGTATAGTGCTACACTGTCGGCAGGGGCCTTGACAGCCCGGGTGTTCCTTGGGGTAGAAAGGATGACCACCTCTAGAATGAGAAAAGTAGAACGAAACTAAGTCAGGGTTCATTCCCCTAACTTGGAAGCATAGATGATAGTGGTGATTTCTTGCTTGGGAGTAATCTCCCCCGCTGCCTCTTGGGCGTTAGATGGAGCTGGCTTGGTGGCCTACTCCACGGGATTCTGCCAGACCTCCGACAGGTCATCGGCACCGTCAACCATCTAATCAACAGTATCCTCGGACACCGTCGAATGTGGGTTTGTAGAAAGGAAAGAAAAAGGGGATAGGGAATGAGGACACCAAAAAAAGAAAGGGAAATGAACTAACCAATATAAAAAATAAAATACACGCTAGAGACTGGTAGACGACAAAATGAAGCCATAGTGCAATATAGGTCAAACTACAACTGAAATGACCTGTTGCATGTGCCAAGATGAATAATAATGGTCATAAATGGTTCGCATTCCTGAGTCACATAACCCTAGACTCGGGGATGAGGGAGACAAATGATGGGGAAAGATACTGAGACCCCTATAAATTGACCTCGATACACCAGCTAACTCCTAAATCTAAAGGAATTAACCCAAAGAATTCCTAGGCAGACCAACCTAGAGAACCTTCGGCCATCCCCTGACCCAAAAAATATCGAGACCATCGGCGAGACACCTAACTACTGGGTACTTAGATGCAACCTGGAAACGTCGAGTTACTTACTCCACCCTTCAGCACCCGACACCTCGAGTAATCCAAAAATATTCCCTGGATGTTTCCTGGATCACTCGACACCAAACGACTATCATGACCTCGAGGCACCCTATATTCGAAAATTCCCTACAAGCAAAAAAAATATAAAGACCTAGCCTTCCTTGCTTAGAGATAAGCACAACCTGGAAGCTACTATTAGGAGAAAATATTCTCTATAGTTGGCCTGACATACTAAGAAAATGAAAGAGAGAATAGGGGAGATGCGGTGAAGAATGTGGGAAAAAATGACAAGTGAGATCTCATTTGATACACCACTACTCAAGCCTATAAGTATGGGTAAGGACTCACTTTCCAGCTATGAGACAACATAAACCCTAATTTAAAATTTTTCTTCTACATCCCTATATCATTTAACTTGACCGTCGGAGAGCTTGAGCCCGACCCTCAGCCGGTGTTTAACTTCTTTACTCTTTCTCTCCCGGTGTTATGCATGGTTCATTGTGTTAAAGACCTGGGCTAACAGTGCGACTATCTGACGGGTGTGAAGGTATTCTTAATCTGATACACCATCAAAAACCTCAATTCGGAGGTGATAATTTCTAGACACTGCTGTGAAGAGAACTCAGACCGGGTGACCATGTGTGCTCTGGCCAAACCCTTAATGGGTAGAGCACACAACCGGGACCAGTTCTTCAACAATAGCCTCTTGGTTGCTAGCAATGGAAGAACCAAGGTTAGAGATGAACAAGTTTCATCCCAACTTGATCGTTTTGAATCAATCACTCCTTGCCCAGTTGGATAACATGGTGGATGGCATCGGCACTACCCAGCTTCCAACAGTTACCTTTCTGGATCAACACGCTAATGCAAAGAATCTGTTGAAAGGCGTATCTTCCCCCTAGATGATCAGAGATATGAAAGTGGGAGGAAGGGGAAACTAGATGGGCCAGCTGTCAGCTCCAGCTTTCTGTGTTGGTGAAGGATCCTTCTTCCTTCCCATCTTGCTTGCGTGCGCTAGACTTTGTTCATTTCAAACAAATCGCAAAATTTCCTTGATATAGCCTCAACAAGTGAACCGATGGCCAAGTCTTATGACCCGGGTGGAGTGGACCAAATTGACCCAACTCAAAACCAAATTCCAACCCAAACTGAGATAATTGGGTTGAGTAAGAAGTGTGAACCAAAGCAACCAGTATCGGACCATGTGAACGGTAAAATACCAGCTCAAAAGAAAATGTGCCTTCCCATGGAGCAACAGTCCGAGGCCAAAAATGAAGAGGACATCGATAATGGGGGCATGAAGAGAGCTAGGGAGAATGATGATGGGATGGAACTGAGTTGAAAGAAGTCCTATATGCGATCAACAAAGTATCCATTTGAGGTATTTCTAGCCACACAATTCATCAAAAATTCCTTTCAAGATTGCAAGGTACAGTCTTTAACTTCAACTTTTAAGATTATGTGTTTAATCCCGCCCCCCAAACTTTTCACTTTATTAGTTCTAAAATCAATGAGATCGAAATCCAATCATAGACTAAAGGAAGAGTCTCGGCTAAATAAAGGAAGTGGAAAAATTAGGCATGCATATAAGTTTAAAAGGTTGGACTATGGAGCAACCAATAAATGGATTAAAGAAACTGCCATAAGTGTTTATTTGAATTTATATCATGGGTCTTTCGAAACTAATAAATGTCATTTTTTCCATTTCGATATTATCCTCACGGTCTTATGAGAATGGTGTACTTGAGTAGTAATTGCTTGGCCTTACCACATGGAAGTCCCCAATGGAATGGGATCTGCAATCCAACCACTAGGATAGGCCCTTGCTATGTTATTAGTCTCTTTGATCTCTCTTCCCTTCATATTAGTCAGTGTTTGGGTTTCGATCTTTCTCAAGATAAGCTTGGAACGGGTTCTACCAAAATATCTCCTCGAATATTTCTCCACAGGTCTCCCTCTCTGGACAATGGGGGGCATTTATCAAAACTTGCAAGTCAAGGGCCTCTTCCAGTCCATGAAGGATGATAAGGCCCCTAAGATCGGCAAGTTTCTCCCAACCCTGTCTTGGGAAAGAAACCCCTTAATCTAATTCCATTCAACTTTCCCTATGAAACAACTACCCCAAGCAAAAAATTGGAAGGTCCATTGGAATGATGAGGAAAAGAGAAAATTCATCCCCTCTCATGACATGAAACAAAATTCCTTCTCCCTATCAAAATCCAAACTGAAGTGGTTCAGGCAGCTGTCCCAGAACAACGGATTCACCATCAATAAGGCTTACTACTTGGAACTGTCAAGGAATTGGGAACTCTTTGACAACTAGAGTTCTTAGTGACTTCATTAAGTCCGAAAACCCCAGTATTATTTTTTTATCTAAAACAAAATGTTCTGGTGAGTTTTTTAGAAGAAATCCTAGTTGAAAAGAAATTGGGAGTTCCATGTGATTGACTCTAATTGTAGATCAGGGGGGGTCTTATTCTTTTGTGGAGGAAAGATATTGATGTCGAAATTATTCAAAGTTTCCCTAGATACATCGAAACTATAATTAAGGATGCAACACTGGTGTGGGGTATATTTTTATTTACGGAGAGTCTAATAGCAATAAGAGGATTCCTTTCTATGATATGATTATCACTAAGATTCAAAGTATCAACATTCCTCTGATTTGTTTTGGAGACTAGAATTGTCTCTAGTTTAAATATGATAAGAGGGGTGGGAATCATATTTCACATAGGAACTTAGCAAGAGCACGTAGAATTTTAGATGAGGGTGACATGATCGACCCTAAACATTCAGGGCCCCCATTTTCATGGATCAGTAAGCAATTTGGTCAGGATCATATCAAAGAGAGACTTGATAGATGTATTGCCAAGCCTTGCTGGTTGGAGGCCTTTCCAGAGGTGATTGTTGAAACTTTCATTTTGGTTGGTTTTGATCATTCTATCCTCCTCCTAGATTCTACTCCAATAAGAACAATTAGGCCTAGACCATTTTGTTTTGAGTGGATGAGAACTTTTCACCTAAATTATATTGATCCAGAGAGGGTGGAAGGGGAGTCTTAATGGGGGAAATATTAGAAAAGTCAAGGAAAATCTAAAAAATCTCTCCTCTATCCTAAAGAAATGGAACTCTAGAACCTTCGGCAATATTAGGAAACAAATCGAGATGAGCAAGTCCAAGATTAGTAGTCTGAAAGATTGCATCCCCAATGTGATTATTAATTATGATATTATTAAAGAAGAGGATGTGCTTTCTGACCTTCTTAAGGAGGAATCCTAATTGGTAGAGAGTTATGGGGTTTTTTGTTTATCTCTCATTTTGCATTTTGATGGTTATCACCTCCGTAGTGATTTCCTTTTTTTTTTTTGTAAGCCTTTGGCATATGTTTCTTCTTAATTTCAATAAATGATCTCTTTACCTTTCAAAGAAAAAAAAAAAAAGAAGAGATCTTTTGGGCTTAGAAAGCTCGATCAAACTGGCTTAAATTGGGGGGGGTGAGACAAGAACTCGAAAATTTTCCATCTATCTTCCCTCGAAAGAAGAAGTCGTAATAGGAACAATATTGATAAACTCACCAATACTTTCTTCAATAATATGTATACCACATTTCACCCTGACTCAAATCTAGTTAAGAAAATCTCCTCCAACAGCTACCTTTTCTTGTCCCGAGAGGCCAAAGATTTTCTCGAGATCCCATTCTCAAAGGAGAATATAAAAAAAGACAGTCTTTAATTTGGGAAAGCTTAAATCCAAGCCTTGATGGATTTCAAGTGGGCTTTTTCCAACTTTATTGGAATGTGGTGGGTGATGATGTAACTAATGCAATCTTAGAGTTCTTCATCAAAGGTTTTCCTATTGAGAACATGACCCAAACCTTTATAATCTTGATCCCTAAATTAAAGAACCCTGAGCTTCTATCTCAATTCCATCCCATTAGTCTGTGCAATGTCTTTTACAAGATCATCTCTAAGACTATGACCAATAAGTTAAAAGTAATCTTCCCTGAAATCATATCTCCAAATTAAAGTGCCTTTGTTTAAGGTAGACAGATAATTGATAAAATTTTGATTGCTTATGAAATACTGAGATTCATTCGTTTGGGCAAAATAAAAAATCATTACATGGCTATTAAAATTGATATGAGTAAAGCTTAAGGTCGGGTTAAATGGATGATGGTGATTAAAATGATGGAAAAGAGTGGCGTTAATGATAATTAGAGAAGATGTATTATGGAGTGTATGTCCTCAGTCTCTTATAAAGTTCTAGTGAATGGATCCCCCGGATCCTAGATTATCCCTTCTAAGGGACTGAGGCATGGGGATCCCACCTCCCCCTTCCTTTTCATGCTTTGTACAGAAGGACACTCGGCTTCTTTGGTGGCTAAGGAAAGAAATAGCCTTATCTTGGGGATTTGCATAAAACCTTCTAGCCCTGCAATTTCTCACCTTCTTTTTGCCAACAATTGTTATATCTTTTACAAGATCGATATAGGAGAGATCAATGCTATCAATGAAATTCTCTCAAAATTTGGCTTAACTTTGGAGCAAGTCATCAATTATGAAAAGTCAAAAATATTCTTTAGTCCCAATACCCCTCGGTAAATTAAAAGAATTGTCCAAAGTGCCCTTCATATTAAACAAAATTTTAACCTTGGCAATTACCTTGGCCTTCCTCCATTGGGAGAAACAAATTGAGTATGTTTTCCAATTTAAATGAAAGGGCTAATAATAGAATCCAGGGATGGAAAGAAAAATTCCCATCTCAAGCTGGAAAATAAATATTACTTAAATATGTGGTGATGACCATTCCTTCATATGCCATGTCATGTTTCTTGATCCCAAAATAATATGCAATTCCTTAAATTCGTTCTAAAGAAAATTCTACTGGGCAGTGATGAGTCAAAAAAGAAGATTAATTGGATCTGTTGGGATAATCTTAGAGCAAGAAAGATGGGGGTATGGAGTTCAGAGATATTCATGCTTTCAATAGATCCTTGCTTGCCAAACAAGCTTGGAGGATTCTTAAGAACCCTGTAGCCTTATGGGTCCATTTCCTAAAGTGCTTGTACTTCTCGAGGAAATATTATCTTTGCATCGAACTAAAGCAACTCATCCTAGGCATGGAAGAGTATCCAAAAAGGCAAGACCCTTTTATGTAAGGGGCCGTGCTGGAAACTTAGTCGGGGCAACCTAATCAACATTTGGAATGATCCATGGCTCCCCTCCCTGGACAAATTCAGAATCCTTTCAGGAGACCCTTCTAGCTGTGTGATAATGGTTTTGGAAATCATTGATAACAATTCGAGACAATGGAACCTTGATCCTATAATTTCACATCTATCTATAGTTGAGGTGAATCACATTCTAAGAATTCCCCTTGCATTCTCCGTGCATAATGATGACCATATTTGGCATTACAATAAAAGTGGGCTCTTCTTTGTTAAGTCTGCCTATTCCATCACCATTCTTCCCTCCATTAGCCCTCCCAATCCCATTCCCCTCTCTATGGAGTCCTCCTTTACATGTGATTATAGTGCAAAGACTTGGTTTTCTTCCCATCTCTCCATTAGAATGAGTAATAATAGATCTTCTTTTTCTAGTTGGTTCATGAGCTAGTTTTTTGTTAATTTTGCATCAAATGAATATAAAATTGAATCTATCTCTTTTATTCCTATCCTGGCTTGGTTTATTTGGAAGGCTCAAAACATGCATATCTTTGAAAATAAAAAAAATTGTGATAGCTAACATCTTCTTGAATTCTTGTAGGCTACTAAAGGAGTCTAAAGCTCTTTTTGGATGCACTAAGATGGGAAGTGGGGGTGCTTCTTCATCTTTTTGGTCTCCTTTTTCAATAGAGTGCATGAAACTCAATTTTGATGCCGCTTTTTCTCCTATTTCAAATGCTGCGAGCATTGGAGTCATCATTCAAGGAGGAAACAATTGCTTTTTGTATGCCTTGACAGAGTCGGGCTTCTCAGTTGATTATGTTGTTATTTTCGAGAGTTTAGCAGGTAGAGCAGGCCTTGTTAAAGCCTTCTCTTATGAGGCAATTGATATTTGTCTTGGAGGGCGACAACTCGATTGTCATTGATTCTCTCAAGAATAATTTGGCTCTATGCCAATGGTCCATCAAGTGTATTATTTAGGATTGTAAGATCTTAGCTAGTAGGTTTGGGAGCATCTCTTATTCTTGGTCAAGGACAAATGCAAACAAACTTGCTCATATGCTTTCCAATATGGCCTCTATTTCAAACATTAGGGAAGAACGGAAAGATAAGCCCCCCCCAATTGGCTCATCGACCCTATCCTCTCTAATGCATGTAATAGCCTCAGACTAAGGTTTTCTCTTTATATAATATACTACTTTTACCAAAAAAATAAAAAAATCCAGACATGTGATCCATGTGTTTGTGTATGTTAAATTATATGGATAAAAAATATAATGAATCAAAAAATAGCAAGTGATGATATCGATGATGGAAGCATTACGGTGTGCTAGATTGGTTTGCACAAAAATATTATCATATCTTAGCTCTGTATACCAATGGATCAAACAAACCAGCACCTCTCTCTATTTCAATAGCCCTTTCGACATGAAAAGCATTCTTTCGATAAGAAATGCACAATTTCCAATGGTTTCTCCAAGTGTTTCAAAGAAAAAATCTCATTAGCCAAAATGAGATAAATAAGTCACTTGGAAAGTCTTGGAAAACAAATGGACAATTTTTTAGTAAGCAAATAAGTAAGTCTAAACGATCTTCTAAATCGAGTCATTTTACATAGAAAAGTTGCATTTTACCTATAAAGTGTGCACCCTATAATAGAAACCGATTCTAAGAATTTCTCAAAAAAATCTTCACAAGAGGGTTTCTTTGCAGATGTGAATGTGAAGTCTCTTTGATTGTATGCAAACTTTCTACACTAAAACCCACCAAATGAATCCCCCAATCTTTATGATTATAGGGGGTTGGGAGGTTAAGGCTGCATTTGGTAACACTCCTAGGATTTCATCCCCCAATTCTTGATTCTTGATTCCACTAAGAATCCATTCTTCAGAGTGAATTCTAGAATGAGAAAAGCATTTGGTAAAAACCACTACAAAATTTATTCTCTTAAATTTTTGGAAGTGATTTATGTTTGGTAATCACTTGTGCAGAATCAATTCTTTTTACTGAATTATCACAAATTATCTTCTATAAGCAAATATCTAGGTTCTTAGTAACATCATGTTAAAATCAACATTCGTTGCCTAAAATATATTCCAAAATATATCTTAGATTCAAAGAAAGATATGTCTGAAACTTAAAAAAATATTTATCAACTACAGTTCTAACATATATTGTTTTACACAACTAAATTTCCTAAATAGTAAGAACACCATGGGCAATAACCATTACATTACCAATGATGTCTCTCAAATGCATCATCTCACATGAACATTGTGATAAGGATGTATGCGTTGAAGGACTGACTTCCTCAATTTCCTCCACTCATGTTCATTATCTTCAATCATACCATCATCATCATAGTCCATAAAGTCTATATCTGTATGCATATGATTTCTAATAAAATTGTGAATTGTCTATGCAATAATTACTATCATTGATTGTTTGTGAAGCGGGATAGGGAGACATCATCTTGAGAATGGGAAACCACAACTTTAAATCCCCAAAGCAATGTTATATAACATTCCTTAATGAGAAATGTTTGTAATTGAACAACTCTCTAGCACCAGTAGGGTTTTGCTATATGCCTCTATATTCTCGAAGATGATATCTCTCCCCCCGATATGGCCTCATAAAACCAATCATATTATTATAATCAGAGTCAACAACCTAATATTTTCCTAATAGGCATAAAATGTAAAGGTTATGAAAAAAAAAAAGATGTAGGTGTCCAACATATTTAAATTACTATAATAAATACTTGGAGGTGGATGTGGAAACTTTAAACTAAACTTTTTTACTATCTCTTAAAAAACACAAGCATCATTCATGGATCCCTCACAATCGGCATAAACAAATGTGAATTTCATATTAAATGAGCAAACACACATTACATTTTGTGTTGTAATTATTTTCCTTCCATAGTATGAGATTTGCTTGTGAAGAGGCACTACAATACTGATATTGGTGCTATCAATAGTATCCATACAATCCTACAAAAAATTTCTTTGTCAAAACCAAATATTTTTCTTTTGTAAAACTATGAATAACATCACTGATTACCTTGAACCATGACCAATATTTTAGAGTGTTAACAATTTTGCTAGAACGTTGATGAATGATAGAGGTACAATGATATCATTTCCCAACTTCATTATAGCTTTCAATACTCGATGAAAATGATGACTTATAGTTTCTGCTGAATGTTGACATAATTCAATAAGCATTTGGTTTGGTAAATGTTGTTCCAACACTGTCAAGAAGATTACTACTTGTTGATCAACTATAATATATCACAAATCCTGTAAATAATTTTTCGACTTCAAAGTATTGTATAAGTTAATGAACACATGTTTCTTCATTCTCCAGATATCATAATATTTATCAGAATGGCCCTCAAAGACCTCTTTCACCCATTTAGCACCAGTTTTCATCACGTCCCGACATGGTTGCTTACATAAGAACAATTAATTATAATTGTTCAAAATATTTAAGAATATAAACTCTTCAGTTTCCTCATCTAATTCAAGTTTCTTTTTGTTGTCCATAAATATTTAATGGAGAAGCATAAAACATTCCATCATGCATAACACTAGATTTAAATATCATAAGCATTTAAACAATTAAACATGTAAATAGATAGCATAAAGGTCCTACTCCCAACAAACATATAAATATGCCATTAAACAACTAAAAACATAAGGGTCCAAAGCCTAACAAACATAAGGGTCCTATGTGAAGGCCTGGTTTTCATCCTAGAGGGGGGATAGGATTTATAAAAATTCTTTTGATTACCCTTAGTTTAATTTTCAATTAAATGGTGTTCAATTATAACTTGAAAATTAATGCACTAAAGTTAAATTGATTTCTTTTAGTTACAAGTGCTATGAAATGACAAGATGCAAGAGTGTTCTTTAACAAGATGGGGTTAATTACAATAATGAAAAAACATGTAATGAATACTATGCATGCCAATATATATAGAGAGAAGAGACAATCACACAACATAATATTTTTATAGTGGTTTGGCACTCAGGCCTATGTCCACTCTCAAAGCTTACTACCGAGCTACCAAATTTTATTTAGATTAAGTTACATTGCAATCAATATCAAATTCAAAACCTATAACTTGCATAAGCAAACTCAACACTTGATGCCTTCAGTGAGTGCTTAGTCTACTCCCAGTGTCTCTGATAGGAGTGGTCTACACCTCCGGTGTCTCCGACAGAGGTGATATGGTCTACACTACCGATGTCTCCAAAGATCAGGTGGGTCTCAAATTTTATAGGGAATCTAAGGGATCAGTTATTAATTTTTATTTAAAATTTTAGGTTTAAATTCATTTCTTACAGAGAGTTATAGCTTACACAAGATGGACTGCTACTGCAGTTCAGACTTTGGACAGTATGCTATACACTGAATTGTAAAATACAGAAAAAATAGCTACAATTGACAAATGGATCTAAACAAAATTAATTACATATTTAATAAAGTTATACAAACATTGGATTAAGATTTTCAACTGAAATCGTTTTTTAGATGGGGTAAAAAAATCATGTATGGGGGCTGGTCCTATAAAACGGTGCTTGAACACACCGTTTTAAGAGGTGAAGTGGAGTCCATTTTTAGAACCCTTCCCCATTTTCTGAGGCTCATCTTGAACATGAGAGGAGGCATAGGAGTTATTGGCATCTGATGTTAGTCACTGACCCCCTTTGAATACAAAAAAATAGAAAAAATGTGTGTACTTTAACAGATAACATAAAAAAACAGAAAAATGTGGGAGACAAGTTGTCTCCCCCATGTCTCACTCAATAAGTCAGAGGAGGTGGGTCTATTACAACATGAAAATGGAGCTCTTAAGATTTAAAAGAGGGGGGAGAGGGGGCCTACCTGACCGTGGGTTGGCTCCTTCTTCTTTCTTTCCTTTCCTTTTTCTTCTCTTTCTCTCTTTCCTTTTCTTTCCTTTCTTTTCTCTTTTCTCTTTTTTTGGGCTTTTCTTTCTTGGCCTCCCTCATAACCATGAATTTGTGGCTATTTATAGCCCCGAATTGAAGTGGTGAATGGCTAGGATTTAGGATAAGGGTTGTTAGATGGAGGGCTAGGATGATACCTATCCTAAAAGAGGTGGAGGGTGGTTTTAGCCCATGGTTTTGGCCAGGGTAGTTTGGTGGTTTTAGCCCATGGTTTAGCAAATTGTGGTTTGAGCCCATGGTTTAGCAAAGGTAGTTTGAGCCCATGATTTGGCAAATGGTGGTATTGGGTTAGATTGGTGACATGACACCAATAGAAAACAAGTGTAGTGCTATGTCACCCTCATGGGCTATTGTGATTGGTTGGGTGGTTATAGCCCATGGTTTGGCAAAGGGTGATTTGAGGGGGGCATCATGGGAATTCTCAACCAAAGGTGAGGGCAGTTTGGTCTTTTGTGAGGGTGAATGCATTTAATGAGGGTAATGAGCTAAAATCCAGAAATGATGAGCTCGTTAACCCTAAAATATATTGGTTTTCTTCCTTTACATGTCTAGCTTATTTTATGGGTCCTTATGCTCCGAAACATGTAAACTCAGTGACTATTTTTGAAGTCCTAACATTTCAGTCGGAATGGATTAGTCGAAGCCGAATTACGATAAGGGCAAGGGGGAAAAATGGGGGTTTACTAGCCTTAAAATGCTCTCAAAAAATATTGGAGGGGAAAGATGATAAAGTTGATCCAAAAATTGTCAAGTGACAGATTATCTCGGATCTAGGTGAGTCACAACTTCTGACTATGTTGGATTACAGTGTCTAAGCATGAAACTGGGTCAAAAACCCTTTTTTGAGCAGTTGGATAGTATTGGGCTGGAAATGCTGCTGGTTTTTCTGTAGAATGCCACCATGAGCCATATTCAGGGGGTTTGAGGTTTGAGGAGTCTCAGAGCTACAGGAGCTAACAGATCAGATGCTGGGTCCTCGAGTAGTTGTACAGAGATTTTCGAAGCCGGGTTACTTGGAGAGATTGAGTTTCTGTAGTTGCTTGAAGGCTGATGGAATTGAATGACTGGATATTCTCAGAACCTAAATTTTGTTAAATGCTTTATTGAGGACAGGGGTGAAACTAAGAAAATGGTTCTGACCTCATTGCATTCTGAGTCCGATAGAACTTTTAAGAGCACTTCACGTGCCAAATACATATGAAACACATTTTTTTAGGGTTTGGGCAAAAATGATTGCTTAGGCCATGGATTTTTTATAAATTAGCATGGTTCTGATAGTTTCGCAGCCCTGAAT
>JAOXJP010053809.1:0-15916 GCA_025762735.1 Platanus orientalis
TGTGTAATGAAGTATAATAGTTTATAAGTATTTAATAATGTTTATTATAACATTTCCTAAGATTACATTAAAAAATTTTAAGGCTTACATGGTGTTTCCATAGGCGACAACGTATGTCATAAAAGTGACGGTTCTCCCAACCATTATAGATGGTTGTTTCCTATATTTAATGATTCCTAAGTGTGAATTAGTGATTATTCTATTAAATCCTAAAGTTTCAAGTCAAAATTCCTTCATTTGATCCGTTTCTCACTGTCTCTCAGTTTCAGATGATGTCTCTCCATGATAAACTGTGAGACGCAACACATCTCCATCTCTCGAAACTGCGATACAAGTCGTGATAACAAGATTTTGAACCTAGCTGGAAACCAGAACCTCAAATTTGCTTTGCCACCTTAAGAAAGAGATATTGGCTTCTAAATTCAAGGTTCATAAAATGAAGAAACCAATACATCACAATGGCATTACCAGTCTCCCATTTGCGATGCTTAGGATCCTTGACATCGGGGATAGGCATATCATCAAGAAAGTACACCTCCCTATCTTTACCACTGTTGTCTAAGACTATGCTAGATAACTGGTCCCATCAAACTTAAACATGGTAATTTAAGCATTGAAAACATCAATAGGATTGCTGCCCATGCTAGTATCAACAGTCCTAAAGAGATTAGATGTCTTACTTTATATCAAACATGATAATTTAGTGTAACCTGTAATAGAGAAAAGAACCACCAAGCACTACTACCGCACAACTGTACAAAAAACAAGACTCCACAGCCTATTGGAACACACCAAAACCAATATCAAAGCTCAACAACCTTCGGTCTACAGACAAACACACAACCACAGCCCCAACGATGGTTCTAGCAACCTCAGCCATCATCAAACACTGCTCAAACCACCAATCGACATCACCAACATATGAAAATGCCCAAAACAACCTTCTATAGTAGAATACATCACAATCCAACAAGAACAACAATTTTTTATATAAAAATACTGACAAATATTGTTAATACAAGGCCAAGCATCAATATTAGGGCAGAAAAATACTCACCAACTCTTCAATACTCATCCAAATTAATCGAAACAAATTTTGTATGAATCTACACTTAAAAATGACTCATCCACTGTGAATCAATCAACACAAAAGATCCCAACCTGATTGGATTGATCAGCTTCTTCAAATATGAGATTTTATCATTTTTGCAACAAAAAAAAAAATTGTTCAAAAAACTTGCTTCCAAGCCTCAAAAAAATTCTGAAAAAAAAAACTCACAAATTATCTAAAATTCATTCTGAACCAAACCCTATAGTCTGCGATTTGACACTTGTACATCCTTACTGACATCAGTGTACGGACAGCTAATGTCGTCTCTGATTTATGCTCCTCTTTGTTGCAAATATCTTTTAATTGCTCCCCCGTTTAGCTCTGATACCAAATTGATCTATTTAGGCTAAGATATTTGTGAATAGAGTTAGAAAGAAAAAGAAGAAAAAAAAAAAAAAAAGAGAATAGAAGAGAAGAAAGTTGGGGAATTATTTAAGAGAATTTTTTTGTTCTCTCTCCACATCTAAATATTTATATTATTAATATGGTATACCGTATATTGGACATATTGTCCAATATACGGTATATGTACAAATACATGAAGTTTCATACAATACACATACTTCTACAAATATAAACCATCATACTTTTCTCCTTACAACAAAACCAAACAGCCATGTGTGGTTTTCATGGCTCCATCTAAAACTGAATACTTGCAACCCATGGAATCCAACCAGCCAATATTAGATTTCATCGCATCTTTTGAACATATGCCACACCACCCAAAGTGCGAATCACTCCATCAAACATCTCGATCTTCACATTTTTTTATCAAAAAAATGATTTTATTAAAGCAAAAGCAAGGGGATGAGAAGTTCCCAACCCGAAAAACGAAACCAACTATACAGGCCGGAGCATGAAAGCCACAAAAAACAAGGAACATGCCACAAAAATGACCCTCCATCACCTATACAGAATATCCTAATTACATAAAACCCAACTCCAATCCCTTTTTAACTCCCCAAGCTTAAGACTTATGCATCACCTAAAAGCACAAGCAATTTTTAGCTTTATAGTAGACCCTATGAGCATGGTTCAACTGAATTTTTAAAAGCCCTATTGTTCCTTACATGCAATATAAATCATAAGATCGCAGCCAATGCGGACCTCCAAAGAACCATTCCTCTCTTAGAGAAGGCCTTCATGCTCCAACCTTCAACCAAGGAGAAAATATTACAAGGCATCACCCAGGCTGTGTTAAAATCGAGCAAAAGATGGGTCCAAACTACACTCACATAACTACAATGCATGAAAATATGGGAAGCCAATTCTTTATCTTGCATGCACAGTAAACAAACATTGGGGATCATGAGCCTTATTTTGATGAGCTTATCAGCAATTAGAAAGCACGGCCTAGCTGTTGTCCATAAGAAAAAATGGACCTTAAGAGAGGACTGGAGATTTCCAGATATGCTGCCATGGGAACACTACAACCTTGTTGTTGCAGTACATTTGATAACAAGATCCCACTGTGAACTGCCCAGATTTAGAGCCAACCCAAACTCTTTTATCCTCCTCAACTACTCTTGGAGAAACACCCTCTAAAAGATCCAACATGCTGGCCATATCATCTATCCCCCAATCGTACAGATCTCTTCTAATCTGAGGGATCCATCTGCAAACCCCGTCTTCAATCAACATAAAATCAGCACCCAGACATTTTTTTTTTTTTTAATGGCCACATTGTAAATCATGGGAAACAGCTCTGGAAGAGTAGAGGAGCACCATATATCCTTATAAAAGCTAATATTACCATCACCAGCGTTACATTGAATACCCCTCACAAAATCATAGTTAAGTTTTGTAATACCTTTCCAACAGATGATACCATAAGAAGCACCCATACTTTTATATTCCCACTTGGAAGCCAGACCATACTTAGCGGCGATGACTTTCCTCCAGAGACACTCATCCTCAACTCCAAACCGTCATAGTCACTTTGAAAGAAGAGACCAATTAAGATCTTTGATGTTTCTAAAGCCTAAACCGCCATCCTGTTTAGATTTACAAGTGCGAGGGTGATTTTACCACCATAAGAAAAATAAAAAACTTTCCAACCGGCGAGTCTCTTTCAAATTCTTTCCAACACTTGATTCTAAGCAACTTTCCTTTTAAGAGATATCCCCAAAGGCAACCCAAATATGAAGGAGAGCTTCTAACTTACAGCCCAAGCCAGCCTCCAACTCTTGCATATTCAGGATATCTCTAATACCAAAGATCAAAGATTTGTTGAAATTTATTTTAAGACCCAACACCGTTCCAATATCTGTGATGTCACAAGTGGACCCGTCACCCAAACAAACATCACTTGTCTTCTTCTCTTAGAATATATCAAAATATCCTTTCCAGGAACATATATGAACAAGATAACCTAAAAGATATCCCCAAAGGCAACCCAAATATGAAAGAGAGCTTCTAACTTACAGCCCAAGCCAGCCTCCAACTCTTGCATATTCGGGATATCTCTAATACCAAAGATCAAAGATTTGTTGAAATTTATTTTAAGACCCAACACTGTTCCAATATCTGTGATGTCACAAGTGGACCCGTCACCCAAAAAAACATCACTTGTCTTCTTCTCTTAGAATATGTCAAAATATCCTTTCCAGGAACATATATGAACAAGATAACCTAAATCTAATATTCATTCATCATGAGAAAAAGTGTTCAGACCTTTGGAGACTGTGAAAACATCTCCAATGTATTCCTCTTATCCATGGAAACTAATGCAGAGCATACCATGTCAAAAAGAAGAAGCTAGAATACCATGGATAGTCTTCTTTGTCAAGTCTAGTAGAGTAGTTTATTTTTTTGTTATTTTCTTATTTTGAAAAAGTTAATTAGTAGTAATTTTGTAATAAGGCCAGTAGTGTCATAGTTTAGTTTTCAGTTGTAATCTTGTTTGTCACTTTGGACCCAATTTTTCTATGGACAAAACTTGACTCTTTGGCTTGATTTTGGTGTCATTGGATAAGTTATTCAATTAACTTTCTAACAAGACCAAGATTACACAAATCCAAGGTGATTTAGGAAAGTTATAACCAAATTACTAAGGGAGTGTTAATAAAAACGGGAATTATATTATTTTTACAAAATTTTTAGTTTTAGTAATTTTATTTTTTTAGGAAAATAAGTTTTTAGAAAGTTTTATGTTTTAAAAAAACTTGGCTAACAAGTTTATGATTTTTTGGAAGTTTAGTGGATAATATTTTGGAATATTATTTGAGATCTTGTGGGCACAATTACTTGGCCAACAAGACAACTATAGTGCCAACCAAGATTCCCTTTTTTCTTTAGAAGTTTTTTATATTTGACAAGTTTATTTTGTTAACAGATCTAGAATCTAGGATTTTATTTTATTTTATTCTCCATGTACTGCCTATTTAAAGACTACATTAGATTAATGAAAAATAGTTGAAGATGAATATTTGAAAAGAAGATACGTTTGTGTTGAAGTGGGTGTGGTATCCCAAGTGTTCTCTCAACCCCTCACATGAGGTGAGCATTCTACCATCTTTCTTCTCTCTTCTTTCTTCTTTTTGTCTTTTTTCTCACTCTTTTCTTGGTTCTTGATTTTATCTTTCTTTTAGTTCTCCTGATTTCTCTATGACATTTGTAGTTTATCCCTAATTTTTGTGGGGTCCTTTTTAAAAGGTATCCTACATCAGTGTGTAAACATAAGCAAAAGGTCCAACAAATGATAGAGTTAAGCAAAGGATGAGGCTAAACCAGTTATGATACTGATATAAGGGTACTGGTAGCAATTGTAAAGTAGCAATATGGGTGATAATGAAGCCCCAAAAGACTTATGTAATAGGTGAAATACCTGGGCAGCAGCTTTCAACTGAAGTAGAGGAGTTTAGAGGGAACCTTTCTTCAGCCAAACAGTAGAAATAGTGATGTAGACACCTTCCCAGCTCAAGCTTTTACTCAGTCACAACAATGAAGTTTCAAATATTCAAGAAGATCTCTATCAGGAATTTCTTCAAATACTTGAACTTCAAGAAAAACTTCCACAGCAGAAAATTGATGTAGAAGTTGATGAAAGACTTCACCTCACAATCCAATCAGCATGTATATATATTCCTTGAGTTCAACATAGGTTCTCTGTGTACTTGAAAGCTAGAAAACAAGTTTCTTTGAAAACTTGAATAAGAGGAAAAATCCCAATCTTGCCGAGTGCTATAGAACCATGGGAATTGTGTTTTTAGCAACCACGACAATTAAGTGTTCCCTATGTAACCACAGGCTAAGGGGAACTAGTCGCTATATAAAACCCAAGAAAATTAAGCTATAAACTTGCTGGAAATTTTCTGGCAGCAGGCTTATAGTGATTTCTTTATAAGAAATATAAAAAAAAAAGTCGGGGTGTTTTGCAGCAGCTGAGTGATATGGGTAGGATGTGTTTGTTGGTGAACAAAGGGAATTAAGGGAATGATAATGAGAAGTGGCCAGATGGTGTAAGGATGTGTAGAAAGTATTAAGCTTGAAAATTGAAGGTTATAGATGTGTATGGATGGAGATGGGAATGGTTTAGCAAGGAGGGTTGAAGAAAAACCAAAAAATTAATGATGGAGAGGAAGAAAAATATGAAGATGAAGTAGACGATGGTAGAGATAAAAAAGGATAAATACCTCGAAGGAAAATACCCAATCCTTCACTTAAAAGAAATCGCCAATTCAAGTTTCAAGCTTAGACAAACTTGAATGAGGAAGAGTTTCAGCCGTGTGGAGCAAGAGAGAGCAAATTTGCTATCAAAATTTTATTCAAAATAGGGTAGTCAACCAAGAGGTCCTCTCCCTCTATTTATAAATTCAAATTAGGGTTTAAACCCTTGTTTACAAGATTAGAAACCAAAATAAATAATAAATAATAAATAAATAAAATAAATAGAGAAGGGAAATCGTTCCTCTCTCTAGTGGTCGACCAGATCTAAAAAACCTTATTTAGGAACATGCCCATTACATCCCATATAAAAAATAGAATTGTCAACCATGTCCCTAAATCTACCAAACATAAAATTATGTGTATAAATTGAAATAAAAAGACATAAAAAGCAATAAAACTTAAGCAAAACAAAAATATGGAAAGTGGGCCCCACATGCCTCCAAAATAGCAAGTAGCTCGAAATTTATTCAAATCAGTCCCAGATTGAAGCAACGAACTCCAAATGACTTATAGTCTATGTATAAACTCACAGGGACCCTTTTCCTACACTGATACACTCTGAAGATACCACGTGGTGAGATGTCCTCATCAAATCCCGGTATTTGAGAAGGATTCACCTCTGGCGAAATAAAACTCCGGTGTCACTTTAAGATGTCAAGATCTATCTGTTGGAGTTCATCGTATATCAGCCACAAACTATCAATCAAGGGTCTTCCCTTCCACTTAACAATATAGCCACCAAGTCGAGTGGATACTGTCTCCTCATCCAAGATGTCCTCTATCTTCTCATGCTTTTGTCTCAAAGGTTGGGTATGCTAGGGAGTTCATATCTGAGAATCTGCGAATGGGTTTGTAAAAGGAGAAACAGTGGTATGGTATGGGACTAAGTCTTCAATATGGAATGTTGAGCTTATCCCCAAGTTAGAAGGTAAATCATTAACATAAGCATTAGGTCCTACATTTCTCAGAATTTTATATGGCCCTGAACTATGTGCATGTAGTTCATTGGCAACTCAAAGACTTTAGAAAAGTCTGGTAGACGCATGACAGGAGCAAAAGTCATCATTGACTTGATATAGCGGAATATATCCTCATTCCAAAGATGTAGGGGTAGGCCTCTGAGGCGAATCCAAGAAGAACGGAAGAACAATCCCGAGTCCTTGGTTCCCAAGCAGGGATACCACTTGTGAAAAACAAGGGACCCAGGCAAGATCATTCTAGAGCCATGCGCATCCAATCAACGAGCCTCCGCCCAGCTGTCACCAACAAAAATCTCTTTATTCTCAATGAAGGGGATCATGGTAACCTTTCTTTCCCTAAGCAAGGCCAGCGTTACCAACTGTTCAATTTCCCCCCAAGAGAGAGATTGTTTTACCCTTTCCACACAGACACAAAATGCCTAATCCCCTTGTGAATCTTTCCTCTTCTCGGCACGATTAGAGACCTGTTGCTTTTTGATAGACTTCCATCACACAAGAGAACGAAGAGGGCGAGAACAGCAACTATAAAACTCTAGGAAGCCCTACGGGTGAGCCTTAAAAGTATCAGGCGGTTTCAAACCCTTAGCCGGAAGGAAATCTCTTTGCAGCAAGCAGACAAAATTTTCCCATCCCGAGGCATTATGGTCCTTTGGAATAATAATGTCGCCCCCTGCTAGACCTAGGCGTAACCGATAACATGACGTATCCACCTTGGTCGTTCCTCTTCTTTGGTAAATGATAACTCCATCACCTTCATCCTTCATTTTCACCTACTTTATGTTCTCCGACAAGCGCCATCACGAAAACGATCCACCAAGGAATAAAGTTTTCCCGTACCTTCATAGACACCACATAACCAAAACCCCTTTCCGTGAGTCTAACGAACTCCAATCTATGTATTGAAATGCAGCGAAATTTGAATGATTTCCTCTCCACTACAAAAATCTTCATACCTTTGTAATTCTTGGATTGCAAATCCCATGGGATGGCTTCCATGCTCAAAAGCTTAAGCGTAGGGTAACCTCCCACCCAAAAGCCTTAAATTTCAAAGGGGCAGGGAATTCCATAATTTCTTTGGAAGTAGGGAGGAAGAAGATAGAAGACCATGAAAGGGGTGTAGCAGTGGCAATTTTTTTGGTCAAACCTTTCTACTCCTGGCTGATTCATTGGGTCCCACACTCTTTCCCAGCTACATTTGCATGGCAGCCTTTGATTCCAGCGAATGTGTCTATCTTTGCTTGGCTTCTGTTCTGGGATCGTGTTTTAACCACAGATCATCTGATTTCTAGGGACATGCAAATTCCAAACTGGTGTTCCATGTGCTACAGTAGGCTGAATTGACGAGTCATCCCTTCATCCACTGTAACATTGCAGTATCAAATTGGGCTTTTTTTTCTTTAGAGTTTCTGATTTAGATGGGTGATGCCAACATCATTCTCCGGATCTGACTTGGTGGTGGAGTTTTGATGGGGGGTTGTTTGTCCCCCAAGGGGCGAAGCTATTTGGTATGCACCCCATTCGTTACATTTCCCTGGTGGATCAGATCTGTGATAAAATTGTGAGTTTTTTGTATTGCTGGGCTTCCTGTTCACAGATGTAAGGTTTCAAGAATGGGTCTTTACACTGGGATTCTCTGATTTCAGTTAGTTGTTCCAGCTTGGGTGTTTCTCGCAGGGGCATGTTTGTATCTCTCATGCAATTGTCCCCCTTCTTTGTATCCTTTTCATGTTATTTAAATTACCTTATCTTTTTCAAAATAAAAATAAAAAAATAGTCACATGGAGGAGCAAGAAACAATTTCTGGCTGGTAAAAATAGTGTAGAGGCTAATTACTGGTCTATGGTTTGTGAAGTTGCTTCTATAGTTGGGTTTCATGTTCAATGTCCTATAAACCTCTTCAGTGACAATAAAGTTACTATTACTATTGTTTATTACCTGGATAATATTAAGGTTGATCATCCCTTCATCAAGCAGAACATAATCAAATTTGTACTCTTTATGTTAGAATAGAGCAACAGTTGGCAGAAATCTTGACTAAGGGAGTTACAAAGCTCATTTGTTAAAATTTTTGGGCAAGTTGGGAATGACAGATCTATTCTCCAACTTGGAGGGTGTTTTCAGGGGTAAACTTGTCTATTTATATTTATTGGGTGTTTATAGTTTGTCCATGTATTGCTTTTGTAACAAATTTTGTCCAAAATTAATATTTATCATATTACTATATTTTTTAGAGGAAAGGGGGGGATTATTTTTTTTCAATCCCTACACTCTTTTACTTATTCTTATTTTTAATTGTTTTTCTTCTTTCAAATCCTCGAAGCACTTTAATCTATTACATGCGACCATATCTAAGCTTCTACAACAGGAAAATAATATACTGATATTCAAATTTTCTGAGTTTTGGTGGTCAATGAAATTATAGGTAAATGATAGCTTAAATGGACTAGAATTACTAAATTGGCTATGTTGGGCCAAACACATCCAACAGACTCTAAATCTCCACATCATTATCATAAAATCGTTCAGGGAACATCAATTCCACACACAAACATAATCCTTGAGACAATGCATTCCATCAGTTCAGAACTTACTGTTCAGTGCAAGATCAAGTGGGAAGTTTATGGGGAAGATCTGCGTTGCTCATGAACCCAATTTTCATAATCTTGGAGTAGCTGCTCAAGAAGTAATGGAACAAGTTTATCCACCAGAGCTTGCATGATCCTGCATGTATCCACATTGCCAAAGTTTGAATAGGATACATGTAGTACAACTAACAAAAATGGATATGGTACATGTAGAATAGCTAAAATAAAAAATAAAAACTAATAGGATATATATATAGTACAACCGACAAAAACAATGATCCAAAAATCATGATCCATAATATACGAGCACACTATCTTCATTGAACAACAGCAATGTAATTTGGCAATACAAAGCATTGTGAAAGTTTTGGATGGTTTTGTTCTTCAATTTTCAAGATTCCTTGCTTCTGACAATTAACTTCCAATAGCAGATTATCATTTTCCATAATAAAAACTATACCCCAATGTTTTGCAACATTCTACTTTTAAGTTTTTGTTGATAAGGATGAAAAACCAGAGTTGTGATTTCATGCAGAAAAAATAGCATATTTCATATGAATATCTTTTTTGATCAATTATTTCACATGAATATCACATAACTAATTTTAATTCCTTGTTTAAAAGTATAGAATTTGAGACTTACAAATTCCCAGGGTTCTCAACAGCAGATTTCGGAAGCAATGTGAATGGCGGTGTGTATATCTGTATGCAATGGAAAGATACAAACACCACAATTAATAGAGTATTCGTAAGTTCATCTAGATATGACCCAAAAGAAATGTTCTTTGGAGCATAACATGACCAAAACAATGGGCTAACCCTTAAATTTTTTGCATTGGATATGGATGAGTTTACTAGGCAAATACAGGAAGAGGTAACATGGTGCATCTGTTGATGTATATTAATTTATGTATCTCCTAACACCATAAGGTTTTGGGAGAGTTGGTTAATTCACTATCAACATGGTATCAAAGCAGGTTTGGTCACGAGTTTGAATCCCAATGGAAGCACTTTCCCTGATGAAGTGTTGTGCTCACATGTACGCATTGTGTGGAATTGTGCCTAGCTCCCCAAGTGTGTTCCCAAGAGAGAACAATGTTCCTCCTGCGGGGGTGTTGAAGCATATTAATTTGTGTATCTCCTAACACCTTAAGATTTTGGGAGAGTTGGTTATTTCACTATCAACAATATGTTGTTTTCTACGAGATTTGATTGATAAGATTAGAGAGGGGGTGAATGTCAAGCTAGAACAATGGAAGGATGCTTTAGAAGCAAAATGTTTTAAGACAAGCTAGAATAAGACACAATATATGGATTTTAGTCAAAATAGAAGAAACAAGAGAAGAGCTAAGATTGATGGCCATCCAAAAACGAAAATTTTCGTATTCTTGATTCAATCATCCATAAGGAGAAAAGAGATGTGATGAGGACATCGGTCCAGGCGTGCCTTCCAAACTTACCGAAGACGTTGCAAGAGAGTTGGACCTCTACTTTGGTTCCGGTAGAGGATCTTCACATGCCTGGGACTTTGTTTAGGCTTTATTTTGGTGTATTTTTATTGTTACTATTATTGATGTCTCTTATTGGGGGGGGACACATTTATTTGAGGGTAGTTTAGTATTTATTGGTCTATTAGGGATTTTTATGTCCTTTTTTTATGTTGGAGGGTATTTTGATATATGTACATGGGTTTAGGGGGTATTTTGGTCATGAAAACTCTTTTATACCAAAACCTAACTGTGGGAGTCTTTATAAAGACCTCACAGCCAGGTATTTCTCTTCTACGAGATATATCAGTTTTTGGAATAACAGTTTACTTCTTCTTCCTTGATCATGCAAGTTAGAGGAGAAAAACCTTGGAAAGGGACTAGGCCCCCACCTAGTTTAACAGTGATGGAGGTTAACCCCTTCCCTTTGAGTTAAAAGGATTGCCATCTTCATATTCTTCATTTTAACTCTTTTTTTTCAGAATTTTGGTTTGCTGAAATCACCAACTTACAAAGAAAGCATCACCAACTCTTCATCTTCAAGGTTTTAAGCAAGGCAATGCTTCTTGAGTGTGATGTAGGGTTGGACGATCCTAATTGAGGTGGGAAACTATTCAAAACTTCATCCCTGAGAAAACTACATCAGGTTTTCTCAGGTCTGGTGTGAAACAGGGTATTTACACAACTTTGGGAGATTGAGTACCAACTTCAGCCAAGTTAAGCTTTGAAGGGTCCAACACTCCTAGAGTGTGCTAGACCTGATGCAGTATGCATGTAGGATAGTGAGTGTGTGCTAAGGAGATAAGAATAAAATTGATAAAGTAATAAAGAAAAATAACCAAGATTCCTATTCGCAAGTTCACATGCTAATTTAGACAATTATTTAAATTAGGTTCATATCCAATAAAGGAATTAGGGATTACAAAATTAAAAAACAGTCAAAGACCTAATTGTGATGCTTCTTTCATTGAGTTATTTTGAGGAAAGAAGAAAAAAATTAGGTTTAAGCTTAGGCCAAAATATTATGATTGAAAATTTCCCTAAAGAGCCTAAATTAGGCTAAGGTCAAGAGAAACAGCTTGAATAACCGTAGAGAAAGTATGAATACATAAAAATGAATTGTATGACATTTTTCATCAATACTAATAATTTATGGAAGGTTTATTTAGATCAAAAAATCAAAACCTCAGTTCTAACTTATGTCAAATATGTCAAAAGTCCCTAAAATTTGGGGATTCGAAAAAAGAACAAAAATTGGAGATTTAGTACCCAAATTTAATGCAGAAGACCTCTTTAATGATGTTGTGATTGTTTGTAATCAATGTCCAAGCTCAGGAATCAATTTTGGGAATTTCCCAAAATTTCAAAATTTTCTCTCTTCCAAAGCTAGGCAGCCAGCCCCTGGAGAAACTTTTTTTTTCTTTTTCTGAGGTGGGACCTACCCACTAGGATTGCCTAAGGGTCCAGTCCACAATAGTCAAGAGAAAACCCTTCGAATAAATCCCTAGCCGTTAGGGAGTAATAGCCATTCTCATGAATAGAGTTTTGAAGCTAGTTTCACGCTTAGGAAGAACTTGATGTGCAACAGCTTCTTTAAAATATCAAAAGACAATGTGATGAACACACTAAGAGGGTCGTTAGGGAGTTCTAAACCCTCTGGAAGAGGTTCCACTTGCAAAACAGCTGATGTGTGTAAGTTGTAGAAGATCTCATGCAATGGCCTTTTTTATGTTATTCACGCCTAAATCCTAGTGATTGTTATGGTGCTTTTCAAAACAACAAAAGGATGTGGTATAACTATCAAGGATGGATCCTCTAAGGGTTCTGATCATCAAGAGAGAATCAAATCAGCCTAAACATGATCTGGGTGAAGCTGGTAGGTGATCTTCAAAATCAGGTCCAACAACAATAGTCACGCCTGAAGCTTAAAAGAGCATTTGCATTCTTTCCAAAAACGGAAGAACTTCAACAGGGCTGCTATATGAGATGTCGACCAACCCTCCTTGACTTATTGGTGGTGTTGTCTTACCCTAGACTGTGAAGAGGATGATTGAGTAAAAGATTCTTTATCGAGGTATCTGTTTTTAGCATAGAAAATTCTGCAAACAAAGACGATTAAAAAAGAAGAAGAAGAAGGGATGGAAACCTTTAACCCAAGGGAAAGAGAGTGGCCTCCACCACTAAAATTAAACTAGGTGGAGACCTAGACCCATTCCAGGGTTTTAGGGTTCTTCCACCTATAATCAAAGAAAAGGGAAGAAGACATTCACACCAAAACGTGAGAAAATTTCAAATAAAATTGCATAACCAAAGAGGCTGGCCCTGGGCTCTATAAATAGAGTCCCATGGCCAAGTTTTTATTACAAATTAGAAACTAGACTCTATTAACCCCCCTCTCTTATTCTCTCATGACAAAAGTTACCTCAAACCAATAATAATAACAAAAGTATCCCTACATAATACCTAAGGACTAAAATATCCTCACCAACATGTAACATAAAAAATAAAAAAAAAATGTAAGATAAAATACTAATGGAACCATAACATCGGCATGGTTCTCATGCGCCCCCTCTGGTAGACCTGGAACTCGCGCTTGGACCCGATGTCCTCATCAAGACCCCCAAGCAACTGAATCAGTGGTGATAGACCACCGAAATTTTGCTTCACATTCAAACCCTATCAAAGGTTAATAGAAGGAGGTGGCACACCAAAAGAATTTTGTCTGACTTGGGTTTTCTTCAAAATCCCTCAATTCGGCTACTTCATTCTGAGGGGTTTGATTTGGCTTCATGCAAGGATATCTCAGGAATTCTAACACATTGAAATCAGGTTCTATCCTTCTCTTATTGCTCTATTTTGAATTCCTCAAGTGGTAGCTTTGTTGGAAGTTTTGGCATATTCCTGTGGACTGTTAGACCAACTATAACCCCCATCAATTAATTTGCTTAAACCTACCTTTTAACACACTTCTAATTTTCTGATCATCTAGTGTTTGTTAAATTTCCACACATAAAGCTTGCTGGATTTTACCATGTTAACAGTCTATATACATTTTTCAATCCATGGAACATCATATTTTGATTCTTTAAAATACCTAGGATTGGAACCCTTATTGTTACCATGTTTTGAACACTTTTTATACCATCAGATTTTTTGGATAGAAAAGTATATGTTACTTGTTCTCTAAGTTAGTTGGGTGTTTTAATGTATTAATTAGGTTTCTTTATTGTCTACTTTGTTGTTTTAATTCCTTTAATGCATGTCTAATCTAACTTAAGAAGCACCTAATTTGCTTGTAATTGGTGTAAGTAGGAATCTAGTTTATAACATTTTATTTCTTTTGTGATTTTATACCTTATCTCTCATGCATACACTTCACTCACCTACATGCATGCTACATCAAGATGTAGCCCACGGAATAGGACGGGTGGATGAAGTGAAGAGATACTTTAGGAGTGATCTATAATTAATCATACAAATCAAACCGAAGGAAAATTTTATAAGATGGCTAATTGACCAACCATGCTTTGAAAGCAGAATGTTGGTAAATCAAGAAGGATTAAAAAGAAGAAAATAGACCCATAGAATGAGTATAGCTAAGATAAGGATGGTAATATGAACAAGCACAGATAAGAAAATAAAAAAATTAGGTATGAATGCGTACCTAGGAACTTAGGGGTAACACCAACAAGTGACAAGATGAGAGAAAGTCAACTGAGATGGTTTGATCATGTGCAAAGAAGACCATTAACTGCACCACTGAGAAGCACTGTTCTGTTGGTTGAAGACTCTAAAAGGACAAGGGAAAGGCCTAAAAGGATCAGGTTGAAAAAGTAAGAAAATATCTGATGTCTTATGATTTAACCATAAATAGAGTGGAATGGAGGAATAAGGTTTGTGTAGCAAGGTCATATAGGATTAGTTGATTGTGTTTGGAGCAAAACATGAACATAATTAAAGCAATAAGCAAACTCATCAAGATATCTCCGAAGATAAAAAGGACAAGACATACTCAACCGACTGAATATTTAAGTTGAATATATCCTGAACTTGAAAACAAAATATCCTAGTAACAGTTTATTTTTCTGATTCAATTTCTGCTAAAATGGTATATAATGAAAGTTTAAAAACCCAATCAAGCACTATAGGAAGCCAACATTTAAGAATGGGTCAAGTAAAAATCAATGGAATTCACATAAAATATGCTACAAAGTTGATTTATTGAACTGAATTTCAAGTCCATTGCTCTGGCATTCTCTTCAAGTTGGAGTCAAGTATCAATTTTCAAGCCATAACCAAAGCAACAGAAATTCTCAAGTAATCCATAATTGAGATAGATATTTCTCAAGCTTGGTTTTAAGAACAGTGAGAATGACCAAGCAGTAAGCCCAACTATCATCCGTTCATGTTTGACTGGTGGTCAGTAGTTTAGAGCACCAAGTAATTTGTTTAGCAGCAAATAAAACACTAGATAATTGAGAGAGGAGCATTATTTCCAGCCCTGAAAACTTGATATGGATTTCTAGAGAATTTCTATTGAATTGTGATTTTTTGATAGTCTCCTAGCTAGAAATATTTCAGATGTAGGGTTGTGTTATTTAACTTTCACCTCAATTATAGGGTTCCACTGAGATGAAGTAAATGAAAGTATGATATCTCTGAAATGAAAGCAAGAAATAATTACAGTCATGGGTCAACTTACTACAGGTTATGTGAAAGGATAAAAAATTCTCCATCAATTAATTCTATTACACTTCTTTAACTTATAAGAAATGCCATATGAATAACTTGCAAGTGTAATGACCCTCCAGAAGTTTAAAGGAGAAGATGACTGACCTCAAGAGTGAGATTCAACTTCACATCAACATCCAAAGATGGGTCAGAACCATTTGCATCCCACTTTATGTGATTCATCATGAATGCTGCAAATTGAATGTGAAGTTTAAAGAAAACATTTTCAAGTATTATCATTTCACTATGACTAGAAAGAGGGAGATATTATGCACATAGAGGGAGATATTGTAGATGATGTTGCTCATAGAATTAGAGCGGGATGGTTGAAGTGGAGAGGTGCTTCTGGAGTGT
>JAOXJP010053820.1:0-15915 GCA_025762735.1 Platanus orientalis
GGGGGGGGCTGAGCGACAGCTAGGGAGAATCTTTCCTCTGGTTCTTCTTAGTTGCTGATTTTTATTAATTTTTGAATGGTAAGTGGAATTTATTTATTCAAAAGAGGTAAGCAAAAGACAAGTAAATACAAAGGAGAGGATCACCGGGTAAGTGATCCCAAAAGGAAAAAACAAGAAAAAACAACAAACAATACATCCACGAGTACGATTCCTCACTCCATTTAGCAAACCACTCTGACTCCTCAAAACTGGCCATATAGAAACCCACTCAAAGAGGGTATTATGCATGAATACTAATAAATCACCCTAACCTCGATACTTCTCCTCAAAGATCCTGTTGGTTCTTTCCTTCCACAACCCCCAACAACCGGTAAGGCCCTACAGATGGACAGGGGAAAACTCTCAAGTAACCTGAAATTAGCTTGTTAAAGAGTTTCGGAAAAATCCAAGAGATGATGAGTAAGTTTATAGTTCCTATTTAGGGTAAGTTTTATTCCTTAGTATTATTAAGTTGCTGTTTTGAGAAAGTCTTTGGGTTTATTAGAGGTTACTAGGTTAGAGAATAAAGTAAGTATTGTTGTAGAGTTAGGAGTTGCTAATTAAAGAGCCTAATTGCTATTATGGGTCATTATGTAATCTATTTAGAGGCCCCCAACCCCCCTAATCGAAAAAAAGAGTTGTTTATGCACTGAATTGAGTTAAAGCTGGGATTTATTCATTGGGTTGATGCTTGGCTTCCCCTACATCACACGGCAGGGCTGTGTGGAGGTTAGTAGCACGTTTGGGATTGTTAATTCTCATTCTTCACTTCTTCAACTTCTCTACTTCAATATCTAACCAAACATCAAATTTAAACTGTGGCACCTTCAATCAACCATACGGCTGCAAGATAAGTCCCTATTGAAGTTCTTAGTTTCCATTTCTAGATTTATATTGGTGAATATCAATTGTGGCCCAAGTTCTCTTCCTTTCTGGTTCAGTACACCCATTATCTCTAGAGCTTTCTCTACATATCTCCATTTGTGTTTCTGTGGTTCTTTAATCTTACTAGTTGTGAACTGTTGTGCGGTTTTATACATCTTATCATTGCTCCCTAAGTTCAGACTTGTTCTTATTTGGTTAGTGATGCAGACATTGGAGGCAAGCTGGGACCCACACATGACTTTGGTAGGGTCCACACCTGAAGACACACAAGACAACACATGGAGAAATATATGGAGACAAATGATGGAGTCTTTGGTTTAGCTTGGAGTCCTTTTATTAAAGTTTTATTGTTTTATTTCATAATTTATTAAGTGTTACGGGTTGGGAAATGATAGGCATTTAAATTTTATTTTATTTTTTGTATTTTTGTAATAAGGCATTATTACCAATGGTATTTTAGTAATTTTAGAGAATCAACAAATCAAAGTGGAGCCCTCTAGAGTGTTGGTCGAAATCCTCTAGAAATTCAAGTTTTTACTAGTTTTAAGTTTAGGAAAGTCTTAGGTATCAAGTATGCTAGTAGTTTAGGAGTTTTCAATTTGATTTCTTGATATTTTCTTGAGTTTGGGAGCCTATATAAATGGCTGCACCTATACGTTTTTATATTGGTATGATGGAATTAATAAAATTTTTGGCTAGTTTCTTACTCTCTATGAGTGAAACTCCTCTTTTTCACATTTTGTATCAAAGCTTGAACCTAGGTAGGGTTCTCCTAGCTGTGGGGTAGGGTTCTCTCTACAAAGTACACTTTCCTCTTCTCTTCTTTTCTTTACTTTCCATCTTCTTTTCTTTCAAACTCCTAAACTCCACTTCTTCCCTGCTGATTTAAAAACTAATTCCTTACTGGTTTTGGTAAACCTCCATTAAAAAATCTCCAAGGTCTGAAAATTTAAAGTTTCATATAGCAAACCTAATCCAAATCTTGTGAAATTTTAACCATGGGACCCTGATATAGGTCAGAATTTACCTGTAAAATTTGATAACTTTTTGTCGCATGATCAGGGTTATTTTGGTAATTTTGGGTTTCTACCCAGAAATTCCATAATTGTCCTTTTGGGTTCTTTCTTTCTATTTTCTTCCCATTTTCTATCATAAACTACTCTAGCTTCCTTTCCTTCCTTCTATTTTTCACATTTTAAAATTCTTGGCTACTTGTGTGATTTAAAGATTAATTCTAAGTGGATCTAAGTGTGTTCGTGCTTCCGTTATTAATTTAATGATTCTTTGAGATACTTGATGATATCCTACAACAAATTTGGGTATCCCCTCTATTGTGCTACATCATTTAGGCTATGTTTTTTTACAATTATGTTCTGCTGAAATTTCCAGGACAAAGCTGTGTTTTACAAGTTTTATATACTTCTACTAATTTGTTTAAGCTCAAATTTGGGGGGTTAAATTTTCATTCATAAACATAAAATCCTGCAAAATTTCATGGCATTTGGATATATATATATATACATTGGCTTTCTGATCGATTACCTAGAAAAAGTTGGGCTTTAGATCTTTCCAAGTTCTACCCAGATTTCTCCAGAATTAAAATAACTAGTGTTGTCTCCTTCCAACCTTGCATATGTCTACTCATGATCTGTTTTAGCTTATTTCAAGTCTACCTCAGGCCCATAACCCGTAGGAGTTTCATTAGCCTTTAGGCCAGCCTGCATCACCAGTCCTCCCAAAATCTGATTTTATTCCCATTTCCCACCTCATATCTAACTCCTCCTTTAAACACTTGAAATGGCTTCATAATCCCCTTCCAAACACTCCTCCCAGGTGATCCCCTCACCTCCCTAGGCTCCCATGCATCTAGGACACCATAGATTTCAATCACAATCAATTTCCATAAGTTCTTACCTTCCAGCCCAATGTGCTAAAGCACTAACACAAAAGCGCTTTATTAATATATTCCATGCAACGAAAACCCATGCCTTGGTTCAGAGCATAAACATTTTCCCATGCCACTATATGTTGACTTGACACTCCATTCCATCCCTCCCATAAAAAGTCTCTTGGCAACATCTCAATTTTATGGGCCACCTGAGATAGGATAACGAAAAAGGACCTGAAATATATCAGAATACTTGCCAAAGTTGCCTTAGTAACTTTCACCTGTCTCTCTTTAGAAAGGTATTGAGATTTCCACCCTGACAGCCTTTTTTGGATCCTCTCCACCACTGGATTCCATATCTCTTGTTTCTTAAAAGAAGCACCTAGGGGTAGAGTTAAGTATTTAGTCAGAAACTGGCCCGCTTTAGAATCCAAGACTACTGTTAACATATCTAAGTTAGGCACCTCTCCTATTGCAATCAACAAACTCTTTGCAAAATTCACCTTTAACCCTAAAACTGCTTCAAATCACCTCAAAACACACAGCAAGAATCTTATCTGATGCTGTAAATTTGTTAAAATTGATAATATGAAAATTACCGAATTAAGAGAACAAAAGAAATAAAAAGACTGCAATATGTTAGCCCGAGGCACATAAGACATTTAGTCTTTACTCAGCTCCACTATAAGTCAATCATTGGGTTCTAGCAAAGAAGATGCCAAAAGTACAACAAATGCAGCATAAATTGCAATTAAGTGGAACAAATTGCTGATTTGAATCACTTTTGTAGACACTGGCTAACTTTAAATGTGCTCCAAAATGTCAAGAAGACATAATGGTAAGGCCATGTTTGGCAGCCACATGTAATGTAATCATTTCAAATTTCCAAGGCATTTGTAGCCCCAAGGTGTTGGTTTATAATGAATTCATTTCGATTTATGCTTGATAACATATATCATTTCATTTAATAAAAAACCTAAGATGACTTCATTTATAATTCTAGTTAACAAATCACTAAAAATCTGAATTTGAAGAATTATTGTGAATCAATTCCAAGTTGAAGGAAGAATCGAATCTTCAGTGATCCAACAATTGGCTCCACAGTCTGATAGATCTTTTGAAGAACTCTTTAATCAGACAAGAATAAAGATAGAGTCCCATTCTACATGTCAATACCGACAACAATGAAATTTATAGTAAGAGGAAAATCCGTCGACTTTAGAAATCGTGAGGGTTCAAAGAGTTCATTTTGAACCATCACTTTATGGCTACAAATGCCTTGAAAATTTGAAATGAAATGATTACATTACAGGTGGCAGCCAAACAGGCTGTAAAGGAATACAAAAAAAAACTCTTCAATTCTTGTAAAAGTAATTTTTATAACAACATATAGTCTTTAAATAGAAAATAAAAGACTTGATTGAATAAACATGTCTCATCCCAAGAGATATATCAAGGGCATAATAATCTAAATGTAAAGATACGCATTTTGTGAGGAGGTGGAATAGGGGTATAAATGTCCAGAGAATAAAGGTCAAATAAAGACGCACTCTTTTGTTAAAAGGTACTTAAATAGATGATAAAAATATTTTGGAGCACACTAAGGGAATTCATACATAAAGAAATGGTGTCTTTCGAATTTGACAATTTGATAGTATAATAATTTAAAGTTCACTAGTGTTATCAGTGACCTTAGTCTTAAACTATTCACACTATTTGATGAACCAGAATTACTATGCACAAGTTTTCTCATAAGACCTTTGTATTCGTATACGTTAGCATATTTAGGGCTTTGTGTTATAATTATGGTTTGTGTGGGTATTTAATGAAAGCATAACTTATCTTGGAAGTGGCCAAACTTCCACACCTACATAAGAAGATCTATCAGAAACATTCCTGTAACCAAAACACTTCAAAATATTATATTATAGACCTATTAAGAGCAAAAGTTGATCATCTTCTTATCAATATAGTTTTATTATGCACTACTTGCCTTTTGGATGATTATAGTGCCTCTTATTTGCCACATAAGTATAGCTTATTTTTCCGTTGAACTTAGAATTTGATATTAAGTTGGGGATCAACTATAAGTGACTAAAAAATTTAATTGCTTTCAAACCCATCCTATTAGATGTCTTATACGCTCCATCTTTTCCAATACCTTTTGTTAAAAGATCTATCAGATTTTTAAAAGACCTAATACTTATTACATAAATTCCTCATTTATTGAGTAAACTGTCTAACGTAACTATGTCTCAGACCAATATGTTTAGATTTTCTAGCATAAGCTTTACAATAGAACTTTGATAGTGTTTCTTCACCATTATAGTGTGTAGATAGGGGTGGCATTCATTTTGTTACCAAATGAATTTATATCATTAACTTCCTTAACCACTCTTCTTTGCTACCAACCACTAATACTATAAACTCATTTTTAGAAAAGGGTATATTTTAATTAGACTATTATTTGACTGTTATTCTTTAGACATATATACCCTACTGCACCTCTTCACAAAAGATGTGTCATAATGTTTGAACAATTACGCCCTAATACATCTCTTGCGAAAAGATGTGTTTATTCGAACAAAGTTTTTCATTTTCTATTTAAAGGTCACTTGTTATCATATTTGAAGTTGCTTCTCAAGCATTGAAGAGTTCTACTTTTTGTATCTGTTTATTATTTTGTCTTATTGAAATTTTGGAGCACACTTATTGAGGAATGTATGTCTTGAGGGTATTTATGTCATACTCTAACTACGTATATCGACCATTATGTCAGTGTACAAACTCTTATGAATAAATAACCACATGTATGGAGAGACAAATAACTCTCATACGATTGATCTCATCTTTTGTATTTCTCCCTCACTTTCTCCCTCTCATCTTCTATATTTTTTCCCTCTTTCTTCTGGTTTTCTTCACTTTACAGGTCTCATAGGGATTCAAGTTGATATCAGAGCAGTGCAACAAAGATCGGAACAAAATCGTGCAAGTAGGGCAATGCTGACATCGACGTCTGTACGATAGACGTCAGCAAGCCGTACATGTGTCAGAGGTCCAAACCTTTAGGGTTTGGATCAGAATCCTCTCCTAGGATTTTTAGTGATATTTCCATAATTGTTTGAAGCTTGGAGGTATTTTTTCGGAAGGGTTTTATGAAATCTGCAAAACTCCCCAAATCTGTTCAATCTGTTAAATCTGATCAACTTAAAAAAAAAATTCTTCGATTAATCTCACAAGGATGGGTTTCTTTTCCCTAAGTCATTCCCAACTTGTTTCATTTGATTTGCTTGAGATTTGAAGCATTTGTGTTGATTTCGGTGGGTACACCTTAACGTCAGACGCTATGTACAATTGTTTTTGTGCAATTTTTTTGAAAACTAATCGTGGCTGTGATGGATCTCTTTGTTTGGGTCATTGAAGCTTCTCCAATGTTACTTCTTGTAGTTGGGGCCGCACTATGTGTTCTTGTTGTTCCAAGGCTTAGTTGTTAACGATTTGTAGGCTGTTGTGTGATCAAGGTGTTCTTGTTGTTTAAACTTGTGTTGGGGTCTCTCTTTCTTGTTACAAGTCGTGGGTAGTGGTAGTTCCAGTCCTAAGATGTCGGAAGAAAGTTAGAACATAAACTAGACAATGGGAGAATCGTCTACCAATGATGCGGGTACTAACCAAATAGTTGGGGATACATGATACATCTCAGCCTCAAATAACAATTGTGACGTTTGATGGAAACAACTATCTCATGTGGTCCAAGTCCGCATTGATCTATATTCAAGGTAAAGACAATGAGGAATACCTGACTGATGATATGGTAGTACCTCCCTAGTCTGATCCTCGTTATAGAAAGTGAAAGATAGAGAATGCCACTATAATGGGATGGTTGTTAAATTCGATGAAGCCAAAAATTAGTGATTACTTCTTATTCTTAAAAACAGCCCATCAAATATGGGATGCCCTGACCAAGTTGTATTCTCAAATGGGCCACACAACTAAGGTGTATGAGTTGCGATAGAGGATTACTCAGTTTAAGCAAGGAAATCAACCACCTATGTATTACTCTTTAAGGAAAATGTGAGATGAGTTGGACCACTATACCACATATCGCCCAGAGTGTGAAAGATACCATTGAGTATAAGAAGCATGTTGAAAGTATTCAAATATTTTGAATTCTTGGCATGGTTAAATCCAGAGTACGAACGGGTGTGGGTCCTATTTCTTGGGAAGGACCTCTTACCCTCCTTAAATGAGGTTTATGCTCACATACACAGGGAAAAAGGATGCCTGGGGGTGATGAATGTGACAGCCTCCTTTGAGAAATCAGCACTAGTTTCCACCTCTACCAGGGGTGGCCAGGGTGGCAATTCTAGACGTGGCCGTGGTGAACGAGTGTATCCCACTTCTGATGATAAAGACTTGCTAAAGTGCAACCATTGTGGTAAACTAAAACATACTAAGAACCAGTGTTGGGATCTTCATGGACGACCATAAGATCTCCCTCTACATTCCTATCCACGAGGTGGATCCAGTAGTGGTTGGGGAGGAAGTCGGTTTGGTACCAGTTGATTTAATACTCATTCAGTGACTACTACATCAACAGAAATAACAACTCCACCACCTCCAGCTTTGATGCCATCTAGTTCTTCAAATGGGGGTTTGTCTAGAGACAAGATTGAGGCATTCAGATGCTTTGTTTCCCAATTGGATCATCCTTCTAATGTTCATCATCTTTTGTGTATTCAGGTATATCTGCATCCGCCTTGTCTACCTCTGTCTCTAATCCACAAAGCTCCTGCATTATTGATTCAAGGGTCTCTCATCTTACAAGGTCTCTTTAGGCAAGGACAAGGTCCGAATTGCAGACAGTTCATTTTCTTCTATAGCAGGACAGGGGGATATTCCTATTACCCCTGGTCTATGTTTGTCATTTATGTTACATGTTCCTAAGTTCACTCTTAATTTGTTGTCCATTAGCTATATCACCAAAAAACTTAACTATTGTGTTACTTTTTTTCCATCTCATTGTGTGTTTCAAGACATGGTGACAAAGCGGACAATTGGTTTGGGGCATAAGAAAGATAGTCTGTACCTTCTACATTTTAGTTTGTCAGTATCTACACCAACAATAAAGAGGGACATTTATACTTCCAGATTATATGAGTTATTCACTTAGCATTGCCATTTGGGTCATTTGTCTTTCTTTGTGTTGAAGAAAATGTTTCCTCAGTTTTCTTGTTCTATGTCTAATTTCTTTTGTGAATCATGCTAGTTGACTAAACATTGTAAGGTTGTTTATCCTCTTAGTAATAATAATAAAAGTTTTGTTCATTTTTCTCTTGTGTATTCTGATGTGTGGGGACCCTCCCCTATAAATTCTTTGTCTGGGTTTAAATACTTTGTAACATTTGTGGATGATTGTTCTTGTGCAACTTGGGTTTACATGTTAAAGAGCAAAAGTGATGTATGTGTAGCCTTTAAATTCTTTCATAGTATGATCATTACACAATTTAACACCAAACTTCAAATCCTGCAATCCAACAATGGTGGTGAATACCTCTCTTGAGAGTTCTCCTCTTTTCTTGATATCTCTAGCATCATTCACCAGACTACTTGTCCGGGTAATCCCGAGTAAAATGGGGTAGCTAAACGGAAGAATATACACTTACTGGAGATTGCCCGTACAATCATGTTTACCATGGATGTGCCTAGAACATTCTAGTCTGAGGCCATTCAAATAGTAGTATACCTCATTAATCGGATGCCCTCACGTGTTCTTTCTCAAAAAGACTCTTGTTGAAATTTTGTTTCCCGACTCATCCATGTTCCCTTTACCACCCAAAACCTTTGGATGCATTTGTTATATCCATGTACCTAAATCTGATCACACCAAGTTACATCTAAAGGCACTTAAATGTGTTTGCTATGGGGTGAATCATAAAGGGTACAAATGCTTTCATCCTCCTACCTATTGTTACTTTATGTCTCATGATGTAACTTTTTTTTAGTACTTTTTCTTCAACTCATGGGACATCTCTCTAGGGGGAGCAGTTTGCAAGTGAAGAATTGTCCGACTTTACTCCAATTCCTATTCCTATTCTTGTCCCCGTTCCATTGTATCAATTTAATGGCAAAAGTAGTAGTATTGGTAGCAAGGGGGAGTTGCAAGTATATACATGAAGAAATAAATAAAAAGTGCAGATGGAAGAGGGATAGGAAGACCTGAGTTCTCATGACCCACTCCAAGAGTCAACTTCTGAACCAATTCCTGAAACAGGTAACAATCTTCATCTTCCTCATTCATCTCATGATGATTTGGATCTACCCATAGCTCATAGAAAGGGTGTTAGAACTTGTACTCAACACCTTATGTCAAATTTGTATCCTATGATTCATTATCATCCTCTTTCATAGTTTTTTTGTGGCCTTGTCTTATGTTTCTATTCCTCGCAATGTACCTAAAGTCTTAGCACAACAAAAATGGAAGGATGTAATGGTTGAAGAAATGAAGACATTAGAAAAAAAATATACTTGGGATTTAGTTGCTCTCCCCAAAGGAAAGAAACTAGTGGGGTGCAAGTGGGTATTCACAGTTAAAAACAAGTCGGATGAGTCTATGCATAAGGGTACAAAACATTTGGTATAGACTATCAGGAAACGTTTGCCCCGGTAACCAAAATGAATTTAGTAAGGGTACTCATCTTTCGTACAGTGAATCAAAACTGGTCACTCTTTCAATTCGATGTGAAAAATTCTTTCCTACACAGAGACTTAGAGGAAGAAGTATATATGACCACTCCATCAGGTTTTTGTATAGTGTATGTTGAAGGGAAGGTTTGTAAGTTAAATAAGGCATCGTATGGTCCAAAGCAATCCCCACGTGCTTGGTATGAGAGATTTAGATCAATTATGTTGAAATCTAGATATAAGCAAGCTCAGGCTAATCACACTTTGTCAGGAGACAGGGTTCTCAAATGACAAGTCTTAATAGTGTATGTTGATGACATCATTGTCACATAAAATGATGTTGCTGAAGTGGCACAATTGAAGAAAAAAAATTAACAAAAGAGTTCGAGATTAAGGATCTTGGATCTTTACAATACTTTCTTCAAATTGAAGTTGCCAAAGCTAAACATGGAATCTTTTTATCTCAAAGAAAATACGTGTTGGATTTGTTAAAAGAGTCAGGAATGGAAGGCTGCAAACCTTGTGCTACTCCAATTGAGGTAAATCATCAATTAAAAGATGATGACAGCGAGAGACTCATTGATGCTAGGAGATTTCAAAGATTGGTAGGGCACCTCATATATTTATCCCTTACTTGCCCAGACATCACATATGATGTAAATGTTATCAGCCAATTCATGCATGTACCAACTCAAGATCATATGGATGCTGCACACCGGATCCTTAGATACTTAAAGGGTTGTCCAAGAAAAGGTCTCTTATACAAGAGAAATGGTCATCATCGTGTTAAGATTTATACTGATGCTGATTGGACTAGATCACTCACAGATCGTCAGTCTACATCCGGATATGACTCCCTCGTAGGAGAGAACTTGGTTACTTGAAGAATCAAGAAGTAGTCTATAGTAGCCAAATCAAATGCTGGAGCAGAATTCAAGTCTATGACTCATGGAATTTGTGAATCATTGTGGTTGAAAAAATTGCTATCCGAAGTGGGATTTCATATACAGGGACCTATGAGTCTATTGTGACAATAAAGCCGCCATCAATATTGCACATGATCTTGTGCAAAACTAAGCATGTGGAGGTTGATCATCACTTTATCAAGGACTATCTCAAGAAGGGCAATGTTTATACCCCCTTTTATCCAAACTCATGATCAGCTAGCCGACATCTTTATTAAGGGTCTAAGTGGGGTGCAGTTCATGCGTCTAGTAAGCAAGCTAGGAATGCTCAATATCTATTTTCCAGCTTGAGGGGGAGTGAAGGAATGTATGTTTTGAGGGTATTTACGTCATACTATAACTACATATATAGACCATTATGTCGATGTACAAACTCTTATGAATAAATACCCACACGTATGGAGAGCATGGTTTTAAAGATTGGATCGGATCGGATGATCTAGATTGAGATCATCTAAGACTGGTCCGATATTGGGCTATAGATTGCAATCTACATGGAATCGGACGATCCTAGACCTGGCTTATCCGATCCAGGACAAGATCATTCTGGATCGTCCTAGATTGGATGATCTAGGATTGAGATCAGCCGATCCCATTGTAAAAAAATTAGGATCAGTGATCCCAACTTCCTGATTGTCTAGTCCAGTTGTGGATCGCCCAATCCACAATCCATACCGGACGATCCGGAAGTCGAGATCATCGTCCCGAATGGCCAAATGTTAAAAACCTATTTTTTGTGGGGTTTCGCACAGAAACCCCCCAAACTCGTCTTGAATACAAAAAACCTCCCCTCTATTGCTTCAAAAACTTGATTAACATCATTTTGGGTTGAAATCTTACAAAAGATTGCAAGAAAAACTTCAAAATCTTGAAGATGTAAGGGATCAAAGGCCGCCTTTTAGTGTTTTCGCCGGTTCGCATTAAATGTGAGTTTTTTTATTTATTTTTGAAATTTCTTTTTTTACATATAAAAAAAATCAATAAATTAGAACAAATAGATACTAGATCTACTGATTTCAAGTATCCAAAACATGATTTGATTCATGTTTTGAAGATTTAAAGACATTTTTGTTGAAAATGGAAAAAATTCCAAAATTTGGAAGAAAAAAAAAAAAGATTTAGATGTGCTAATGATGAAATTACCATAGATATGTGGGTTTGGGATAAAAACCCACTAATTCATGGTGTCAATCCAAATTTTGAATTTTTTAGTAATTATTTAATAATCCAAAAATTAAAAAATATTTTTTTTTAATAAAAAATGTAATTAGTCTATAAGTTCTACATTAATAATGTTCTAAAAAAATACATTAATTCATACCTTCATGGTGTTAATTGAAATTTCGGAAAAAAATTATTAATTATTTAATAATCCAAAAATAGAAAAAAAAAATTATTTTTGAATAAAAAAATGCAATTAGTCTATAAGTTTTTTTTTAAGTTCTATAATAATAATGTTCTAAAAAATACATTGATTCATGGTGTTAATTGAAAAATCGAAAACTTTTTTATTACTTTTTTAATAACCCGAAAATAAAAAAAATATATTTTTGAATAAAAAAATGTAATTAGTCTATAATTTTTTTTAAGTTCTACAACAATAATGTTTTAAAAATATACATTAATTCAATTTTTGTTTTTGTTTACAGAGATGACATCCGAAGATGTAGGTGAGAGTGGGAATGCAGGTGGGAGTCGTAATAAGGGTAAGACTTCAGAAGACATTGAGAGGAAGTTTTGTGTCGTTGATGGAGAACAAAAAAAAAGCAAGATGCAATTTCTGCAAAAAAGAATGTTGGGCTGGTGTGATTAGGCTTAAACATCACCTTGTCCATGTAAAAGGTGAAATAAAAGAGTATATGCAGGTGCCAAAAAAAAATAATGGAAATGATGAATCAACACCTACATGATGCAAAAAATTTGAAGAAGATTGAGGAAAAGAAAAATGCGAAGTTTTATGAAGAAATGAGAAGATCTAGTAGGTATGATGAGGATAAGGATGTTGGGGATGAGGTGGAGGCCGAGCTTTTACAAGCAATGAGGAAGAGTAGAAAGACTGCCTACACGGATGAGTTGAGATGCTATTCAGTTTTGGTTTTCCTAATGGCAGTCAATATATGCCTAGTTTTTTTAGTGGTTCTATGTTAAGGAGATATGGGAACATGAGAGATAATGTCATTGATCTTGAGAGGGAAGCTATATGAACACAAAAACAATTGGAAAAGACTAGAGATACAAGTGCAACAATGACAGATACTAGAACTTACAGAAAATCTGGGAATAAACAAAAGAAGTTAAATGACATGTTTAACAAGAAGTCTTTTGAGGAAGTGGGTCAAAGTATATGTAAGTGGATGGTGGCTAATGGTATCTCATGGCATGCATCAAAAGGTGAATTATTTCAGCCTATGATGGATTCCATTGCGGAACACGGTCCTAGGATTGGAGTTCCCATCCTTTACTAGTTGAATACCACATTTCTGAACTGAGAGGTTGAAATGTTGAACGATTATATTTATGAGTTACAGAAAAAATGGCCCAAGTATGAATACACTGTTATGTGTGATGGGTGAACAACAAAGATCAGAAGGCCATTTATTAATTTCATGGTATATTCAAATCGCAATATGAAATTCTACAAATCAGTGAACACCACAGGATATAAGAAGACAAAGGAATATATATTCAAGCTTATGGATAAAGTGATTAATGAGATTGGGAAGAGTCATGTTGTCTAGATTGTGACAGACAATGAAACAAGTTTCAAGGCTATAAGAAAGATGAATAAAAGGGAACATTTTTATTGGACTCCATGTGCTGCCTACTATATTGATTTGATGTTGGAGGATATTGGGAAACTAAAAGGAATACATGAGATCCTTGCAAAAGGGAGGGTCATAACCTCTCTTATTTACAATAATACTCAAGTAATGAATATTTTGAGGTCATATACAAAGGGACATGACTTATTCCGCCTTGAGATTTCTAGATTTGCCACAAAACTTATGGCATTGGAGAGCCTCGTCAGGTATAAGGCCTAATTGTAAAAATGTTTCACTGATTCTAGAAGTTAGAAAAAAGAAACGTATGATGTAACAAGTTTCTGATATAGTCCTCACACATGGGTTTTGGAGTAAGGTAGATAAATTTTGCAAAGCAATGGGGCTTTCGGTAAATGTTCTAAAAATTGTAGACTAAGATAAAAAAACCCACAATGACAGTTATATATGAAGCAATTGATAGGGCAAAAGAGTCCATCAGAAACAAACTACCACACGGTTATAACAAGTATTGGGAATGCATTGATGCAAGATGGGATAACACACTCCATAATAACTTGCATGCAACAGGTAATAAATAACCTCTCTCATAATATATATATATATATATATATATATATATATATATATATATAGAAATAATTATTACAATGTATAGGTTTTGATAAAAATTCTTTGATGTTTGTGTAGTAACCCATTTTTTAAATCCCGTAATACAATATAGCAAAGGGCTCTCAACTCACTCTAAGTTAAGACTTGACGTGAAGAATGCAATTAAAATATTGGAGCCTAATTTTATCAAGCAGGAAAAATGTATAAGTAATATTATATTTTATTAATATGAGATTTATGAGTTGATTGATTTCCTTCTTAACCCAATAAATGTAGTTACAAGATTTCATAGATATGAACAGAGAGTTTGGCTCAAAGCTGGCTCAGCACACTTATGTCTTCCAGGTTTTGTTTATATAATCATACAATACAACATTTTTTAACTAACAACTTTATATTTTTTTTGTACTATACAACTGACTGGTGGGATTTCTATGGAGATTATGCACGTGAGCTAAGAGACATTGCAATCAAAATCCTCAGCCAGACGTGGTCTTCTTCAAGATGTGAGGAATTGAAGCACCGTTTAATCTCATACACTCAAAAACAAGGAATTAGCTGAAAATGAAAAACCTCCACAAACTAGTTTATGTTCATTACAACATCCAATTAAAAATGAGAAACGTGATGAATAGCAAATCCAGGGATGATGATTATTACAACTTGATTGACTTAAGCCACATATTTGATGATAATGACGCACTAAAGCCTTAGACTTGTGACTTAGAAGAGCCATTGCTTGATGGCTAAGAAAATGACTGGCTTAAGGAGACATTGGCAGAAGAGGAAGACAAACAAGATACTGTTGTTGTGCATTCTAGTTTCAGGCATTATGATGATGATGATGATCTATATGCAAAGACCCATGTCATACTCTATACACATAATGTTTATATAGACGAGGATGCGACTAGAGATGATGTAGCAGGTGTTGGTGACAGTGGTATTGTAGGGGGGACTGCTATTAGAGAGACTGGATCTGATGGTGGTGGTGGTGGTGGTGGTGGTGTTGGTGCAGGTGATCCGAGTGTTGTTAATGAATCTTCGACTCCATGTGGATTTACAGAGTATAATTCCATATTTATATCTACACAGGATACTGATCATGGCATTTGATCTCTACTAACTTAGCCGACTCGACATCATCAATCTGGTCATTCTACTTATAGTAAGCGACAACGACATGGACATGGATACACTGATGATGTGGAGGACGATTGCGTTCCATGGATGTTAGTGGTACTGGGCCATTCTCATATGATGGTAGACATTGTCACTCTTATGAACAGCTGGGGCATGCTAATGAGTCGAGCTCTACTAGCTAGTGAGCATCTATAGATTTCTTTCCAACACCGATGCAATTTAGTGAGCATGTTGACAAGTCCACCGCCAATACAGTTGAGAGAGAACATTGGAGACTCGAGCCATTCTTATGTACCATAACCATTAATTTTTTTCTTACCCCAGATGCAATTTGGAGAGAATGTTGACGATTTGAGCTCTAATCAATCTTATCCATCACCAGGTCCACCCATAGTTTTAAGACTCGCCTGATCCGGGCTCGGATCTCCCAGATCGGATCGGGATCAATCAAGTCCGATCCTTGTTTGGGCATGTAATCGGTTTTAGCAAAGGATCGGGCGATCCATGTGTCGGATAGCCGGATCGACCGATCCAAAGTTCCAGCACATGGATCGGCCGATCCGGAACCGGATCGCCCAGGATCGGATAATCCGACTCAGGATCGGCTATAGTTCATAAGTAGTGACCAACGGTTATAGTTCTTCACTTTTTCTCACTCTACTCTCCCATGCACCGATTTCCTTCATTCTTTTTTATAAATCACATTCTAACACATTTGTGTCTTGTTTAAAACAAGTTTTTGCAATCAAAAACTTGTTTTTTTACGGATTTGAGTAGATTGAAGGAAGAGATTTTGGAGTTTTTGCACAAAACTCAAAAATGTATTTTTTTTTACTCAAATCTTCGTTTTAATTCATTTTTTTGCAATAATTTGATAGATCAACACATTTAGATGTTAGATCTACTAATTTATTGCATTAAA
>JAOXJP010053852.1:0-30147 GCA_025762735.1 Platanus orientalis
GTGTGGTATTGTAGTAGCATTTTGTAGTGTCTGTACTCCGCCAGAATCCCTACCCGGGTGCGTTTACAAGAAGAGAGGGCATATCACATACCATAAACCACTTTTGTGAATGGATAAAAAATGCTCACCTTAACGAATGCTAACCATTGCTTCTTGTCAGGCAGCGGGCACATCAACGCCAAAAAGTGAATATACATCCCCAAAAAAGTGAAAATCACTTTTCAATGCTGATGTGTCCGCCCCCTGACAAGAAGCAGTGATGAGCGTTTGTTAAGGGAAGCGTTCATAAACCGATCCCGAAACTTTTACTTTGTTGGAAACGCCCTACTCGGTTCCCAGACGAAGAGGATCCGGCGACGCCGTCATAAAGGTTAGTGAGTCTGCTGCTACGGATTGCCGAAAGAAATTGTTTTTCTTAATCGAAATGATTTTTTATTTTATCCTACTCGTGAGGTTCATCTTCTTAGTATAAATGATTATTTTTTCTTATTGTTGTTATTAATTTGTGAGTGTTCTCTTTTCTGTTATGTTTTGTAGATTCTATTTGTAGGTTTTGAAATTTTAATCACTTTCTTGCTTTATGGTTTAGAAATTCTTCTTTTTTCGTACTAAGTCTTTTTGAAACTTTAGTCTTTGTCCTGTCTTGACAAATTAAGTATTTTTTTCCTGTTTGTTTGCCTTGTAAATTCTCCTCAACCCTTAAAATTTTTTTTTTCTTTTCTTTTTAATCCATCATATCATTTTTGTAATTATTGTTTTAGATCTAGGGTTTATAACCAATTCTTCTCTTTCACTCCTTTTGTGGTTTATAGATTCTTCTTCTCCTTCCTCGTATGGATTATAATCAAAAGGCAAAGAAAAAAAAAAAAAAAAAACTTTAATGGGACTTCTCCCGGAAGAGTGCGAGAAAAATAAAAAAAAAATAAAAAAAAGAAAGAAAGAAAGAAAAAGAAAAACAAAGACATAGTCCACGACAACCCACTACATAATAGATAGAAACTAATCTGAAATGTGGTCCCTTCCCTTCGTGCCTCTTATAATTATATTATATTATTTTTTTCACATAAATGTTGTCTTAAATTTGGGCTTTTGAACTCTTATCTCCCTCTTGTCTCTTCAATTTTCTCTTTCCATCTATTGTTTTTTTTTTAAATTTTTTATCCTCCTTTTTTCCAATACTATATTGTGTTAGTATTGTCTTAGATTTGAGACTTTGAAGCTTTGGTATCTCTCTCCATCAATTATCATTGCTTATTAATGCTTTCTTCATTAAGGCTCAGTCTGGTTGTCATGATTGAATCATGTTTTTCTTATGATTCCTTTCTTTCCTTTTCTTGTGGGATTTTCTTTTCTACACAATTCATGGCAACCAGACTGGGCCTAACAGAATATCATCTCAAGCAAGAGCCTATTGCTGTGTATAGGCTCCTTCATGATTCAATCTCTGTCTTATCTGACTTTGATGATGAGTAGCTGGCTTTCCTGGACTATATGCTCTTAGATTGTTTTGGGGCCTTTTGTTGCTTTGCTTTGTCTTTGTTTCTTCACCGCTGTTGAATGATTCTTTTTCCCTTCTTGTTCTTCTCTTCAATAAAATATCCACCTTTAAAAAAAGAGTTTTCTTTTTCCTATTGGCTGCATTGATCATGAGTGGTTTGACATTTCCCATTGTGTAATTTATCAAGGCTGTTCTAGTTGGGCCAACACATTACATCTTTCACCATATTCCATTTTTTATGCTTTCTGATATATATTTAACCAATGAGGAAAGTGTTCTTGGTCTACTTCATTTTATTTTATGAATTATTGAAAACCATATTAACATGGTTGAGTCATGGAAACATCATTTAGCTAAAATCAATAGCTTAATATGTTCATATGCTTCAACATAACCCTAAGCGAAGCATTGTGATGATGGCCTATTTTCTCTAGTGCCTTGTCTGAGGTCATTTATACTCTTTGATGGATATTGTGTTCAAACAAACTATTGCAATTGAATGGAAAACGTTTGACATTGTTACTGCTTTTGATAAAAATGTTTAAGTTATCAAGATTTTTGAAAGGGAGAAGGGTCTCTCTGCTCATATTCAGATTTGTTCGATGTTTCTGGTTGGTTCTTAAACATTGTGAAAGCTGCTTGTGGAGATTCTTTCGTTTTCTCCTTTGTTCGATCGATAGATTATGGTAGAAGGGTTTTGCGCATACAAGGTCGTGCCAATGCTTTGAGGAAGTTCCTAAGGTGTTAGAAATTCTTCAGTCTAGTCGGATGTTTCTGATTCAAATTCTACAAGGCAAGGGTGGGCTAACTTGACTCACATCCTTAAAAGGTCTTTTTGTGCCTCCTCTGTCTTCCCTACCCAGTCGGTTCCTGTGGGCAACCTCGTAAACTTTCCCCTTCTAAGGCTGCTGTTGGTTTGATGGGGAAAAATCTGGCTCCAGTGTCCCCTTCTCGTCCCTTCATCAAGTTTCTTCAGTCAGATAAAGATTGGACCTTGAGGAACCTTAAACATGTGCGTTTTTCTTTAATGGTAGGGTGGGATATAGTGGCAATTTGCCTAAAGTTGAACAACTTTATTGGTTAGAAGGAGGTTGCAATAGGAATTTGATCGTTCCTTCAAATAGAGTCGACTCCGTCGTGGAGCATTCGTTTGTGATTGGTCTTTGTCAGGAGGCAGCTAGTCTTTGGTGGCAATTTTGATCAAGGATGAAATTGGTAGAGAGGGAATCTTAGGAGTCCTGTTGGCGTTTGCTCTTTGGTGGGATTCAATAAGAGGAACACTCCAACAGTGGATGTCATGGGCTGTAGGGGTGTAAACTCATATGGTGGTTTTGACAAACTGGTTGTCCGCTTTTCAGGCAGGTTCTTATTTGAATTTGGATTTGGGTGGTTTCTCTATTTAGCGACCTATGGTGATTTGAAAGCTCTTTGCCTTTCTGGTGACTTGTGGTTCGCACATAGACATGCATAGTAGACCGTCCAATTGCTTTGGGGGGTTGCTTAAAATGGAAACTCTGACATGGGTTCTAAGGATCCTTTTATCTTCTCTCGGGATGATGCATCCATACCCGCTGATTCTAATCGGGTGTCTGAAAGGATAGGGGATTGTTATCAAGGGGAGGAGCGGTTTTGTGATCAAGAGATGTCGAGTCGGGTCAAGGGTAATGTGAAGGACTTCGTATATTGTGCCCCTAGACAATTTGTCTCCCTGCTTGGGGCTTCTAAGATGACCAATTCAAATAGGGTAATGTGGGTGATGCATGACAACCTAATAAAAGGCTATTAATCTATGTGTTTATGGGCCTCGATGATGTTGGGGAAGATAAGCACAATTTTTAGGGTTTTAAGAAATAGGGTTAGGGTTACTCCGAAACATCCAAATATGATCCATAGAAAGCTAAAGACAATAGGAAGTAAATAAGGGAGGTTTATGAACAATATATTAAGGAAAGATAGGAAAAAGGTCAAAAGGGTAATTCTGTAATTTCTAGGGCAGTCCACGAAATTACCAAAATACCTTGGTCGTGAATAAGAAATTTCTAAAAATTTATAGGACGATTTTGATCCCTATAAGGAATATTTCTACCAAATTTCAAGTAATTCCGACAAGTCTAGCTGATGTGGACAACTTTTTTAGGCTAGTTTATGTGTCAAGCCAGAAAAGAGCTAGATTTAAGACTATAATTTTTTTATTTTAAGGTTTTGTTTGCATTAAAGAGGTAGGAAAACAAGGCAAAATATTGCCAAGACCTTCGGGATTTTAGAGGATTTTTATTAGTTTTTTTTATTAAGTTAGGATTTTAAATAATGAAACCCACAAAGCTTGTTGATCGTGTGCAAGTCTTAGTCCTTGTTGGACTTTAAAATTGACTCTATGGGTCCACATCAAGGCTGTACGACAACCATCGAAAACCCCCAAAATTATGTTATTTATTTTGATGTTTTGTGGGGTCCACCTTACTAAAACATGAGTTGAAGGTTTCTCGTATATTTTCGAGATCTTAAGCTCATGTGGGGTCCACTTGCTTGGTTAGCAAGTCTAATAAATGTGGCAACCAACGTTTTAGTTTTTTGAAATCTACATTTTAGGAGTTTCTTTTTCTATGAAATGTAATTCCTATTTAAATGGCATCCATGCATGAATAAAATAGTTGATTATTGATTTGAAAATTGTTTAGCCCATGTGTGTGTGAGTTGTGGGTTGCGACCCAAACTTTTCTCTTTCCTCTCTATTGGGTTGAGCCGTGAGCTCCCCCATTTCTCTTAAATCGTCTTATTCATCTAACCCCTTTTTTTCCATCTTCTCTTCTCTTCTACATATATCACAAATTAAGATCTTCTCAATTTGGCAAGATTGAGGAGATTTGGCCTTTTAAATTTAAGAATCTTTTAAATTTAGAAGGCTACATTTTTTTTGGAATTATTTGTAAAAGAGGATTTAGTTTTTTTTTTGTTTTTTGCAGGAGTTTCTTTTAAAGCTTGAGTTGTAATCTATTTAAGAGGCCACTGACCAATGAATTTAATCAATGAAGAAAAGCTTTGAAGAAAGAAAAGTGGCCTGCGGCTGCACCTATCCAGAGATTGGAGTTAAGGGATCCTCCCTTAGATCATTTCACCCTTGGTGAGAGGCCAAGAACCTGTCTCCCTTATTGCTTACTGCTGCCCCAGAATTTGCATGTAGTCTAACATCAAATTTGGTATTAGAGCTAAGTTACTAGTTGGTCTCTGTTCCGTTGGGGTCCTTCTTGTTAGTTTTCACAATGAGTGGTGTAAGGCCACCAAGATTAGACATATATAAATGGCTGATTGGACTTTGGTGTAAGGATTCTCTTGAAGTTGAATTCCAAAAGATCATACATAACATTGTGGTCTGAATTCCAAACGCTACCTTATATATTTCTTTATTTACTTTATGAGGTTGAGTTATTCTTCTCAATTATTTTTAAATTAATAATATTATTATTTTTTTAGATCCCATTATTTGCTTCAACAAATACAATTTTGGTTAATCACCCGTGCGAGCACGGGTGCATTCACTAGTAAAGAAAATGATAGAAAGAGAGGAGGAAGAAGATGTTACCTTGAATGTGAGGAAAACCCTACCCAAAATTTTAAACCAGGCACAAGTTTGACGAGAAAAGCAACACAGCCATATTTTCTAAATTTTTTATTTCTTTATTTCATATCATCCATAAAAAAACATAACATAAAGTTGGAATTTATAAACCCATGACAAATCCTAAACCAACTCTTAACTTTGACATCAAACCAATCCTAAACCCACTAGGACTTAACATAAACTAATCCTAAACCCACTGTGACTTTGATAAAGATTCCATATTAAATAATTAAAAGACTTCTAAGTCCTATTTTCGTCACTAGCTGATATCCTCTTAGAATTTTGGTCACAACCTTTTCAAATCAAGTTGGATTCTCAAGATCTTGGTCTCGTTGGAAAGGTAACTGAATAACGTTTTAAATGACACCAAAATTATGCCGAAAAGACAAGTTTTGACCTTATAAAACTTGCGCTAAAAGTAAGTGACGATATTACATGATGCGGACATTGAAGACCACGTGGGGTCCACATGCCTTTTGGTGGGGTCCACAGGAGAAGACACATGGGGATAAATGGAGGAACATCATTGGGACACAAGATGAGTCTTTAGTTTAGAGTCCTTTATTTGGGTTGTTTCACCGTTTTAGTTAATAATTTATGCTTTATTAGAGTTAGGGATATAATTGTCATTAGAGTTTTTGTTTTGGTTCTCTTTGTCAAAGTGATATAATTCAAATTATGAGTGGTCGTTAGGTCTAAGTAAGGCCACGATTTGGGCTATTAAAATTTTTTTTAGCAAGTCTTTAGGGAAATCCATAAGAGTCCTTACTAGTTTAGGTTTGTAATTTAGGAAGTTTCTTATTTCTTTTTGTTAGTTTAGTCTTTAAAAATGGAGGTCTCTATTATAATCGATGATGATGGAATTTATGAAAAAAATTTGCTGGTTTCTTGCTCCCACTATTTGGAGTTTTCCTCCTCCAAGTTTGGTGCCTTAGCTTGAACCCTAAGAAGGGATTTTTTAGGTTGTGGTGTAGGGATTACTCCACAAACAGGTACACTTCTTTCTTCTTCTTCTTTAATTTCTTTTTTCTGTTTTGCTGTTTTCTTCATTAATGAATCTCCAAGAATCCAGCAGAATTTTCTGGACTTTGGAAAACAACAAAATTGCCCCCTATATTCCTTCTTTCCTTTGAATTATTTGAGGGGTTTTGTTCACTTAACTATCCTCTTTTAAAGCGCTTAAAATCCTGTTAAAAATCTCTGATTTTCTGAATTTAATCAGAGAGATTTTAAAATTCTGGATTTTGGGTTTTTGGAGATAAGTGTTCCTGGGACTGAATTTAAAATATTTGACCAATCAAATCAAGTTCAAGTTTGATGGAAATTTGAATGAAGGACCCTTTTATATTGCCTTACTTTCCTGTAAATTTTTGTAATTTTCTGACATGTAGCAAGGGTATATTGGTAATTTTACCAAATCTGCTAAAACTATGATTTTGCCCTTATCTGAAAATTGTCTCTTTTTTTATTTCTGGTTTGTTTTTTTGTTTTTTTTTTCTTTGGAAAGTGCAACTTTTTCCTGATGCAGCATCATGTAAGGGAAATCAAATGCAACTAGAGATCCAAGGTGATTAATCACAGCAAAAAGAATGCATAAGGAAGAGTCCTACTCTCAAATTTAATACAATAAAAGATCAGAGAAGGAATCAAGTAATAATGCACACAAAATCTAAGGTGTTGAATCAAATAAAACTATAAAATCAAATCATATTTATTACAAATGTTAAGAATTACTTTCAGACTATAGGAATCAGTAAACACTCAAGTAAGAAAGACCAATAAGAACAAGGGGAGGTAAAGAATGTATAGAGCAAACAGTGTGTACGCACAAGGGTTTGGGTAGTCTCTAGGTTACTTAGTTTAGGACCAAACTAGGGTAAAGTCAGGTATGAGCTGATGCTGTTTTGTAGCAATACAACATGGTGGGTTGAATATGCTCTGAACAAAGGTAAAAACAATAGTATATAAGGCTTACTGTGCTGAGTAATCGAAACAGATGAGCAGTGCAATGTATGCTATCTCAGGAACTCAGCCACACATATCAGCAGCCCAGTTAAGACTTACCACAGAGGGATAGGTATTAAACAGACAATGAAATACTAGAATTCCTCTGAGAACACACCAACTCACACAACTTTGACAATAGACAATTGAGGCAGCAGAGTGAGTGTAGTAAATACCAATTCTGTGAGGTTCTTGAACAACAATCCTGTGGTCTATTTTGGATAGCAAGCAATTGAGTGTAAGTGCCAAAATCTGACATGACTCGTATACAGCAACACAGTGGTGAAGATAGGGTAGCAAGCACTCAGTAGTCGGTACCAGTATCAAATCTGAGGTGTTTTGATGAGTAGCATCCTGGCTTGATGTAGTGAACAGCAAGCACTCTTATAGTTCTTTCAATGAATAAAACACAATGGCCAATTTTATTGGGCTTTAGGATGATTGCCCAGGTGTGCTAATGTAATCTCCTTTATTCCACTCAGTGATACATTCAAGGTAGAGTATTCATGGTCTGCCGCCAGTTGTAATTAAAGTATGGTTTAGAATTCCAACCAAAATAGAAGGGTTAGGGTTTTATAGATGCTGCAGGCATGGGGTTTGTTGGGGGTTGTTTCTGATGTGTATGGATTGGTAATGGTGATGTAAGGGTGTTGTCCAATTTACCCAAAAACAAAAAAATAGCAACGTCCGATATGTCCTAACCTCTAATACTTTTTTAGATCAAGAAGTAAAACAGTAAATTAACTTTAAATAAAGACTCTAATAAGTAACTTGGACTTTAAATAACATTCCAATGATGTTTCCCCATGTATCTTCTCGACTGGACCCCACCATGACCTATGTGAGTCCCACATGTCCTCCAATGTTTGCATCAAAAACCTCCCTCGTTTGAAAAAACTCGACCTCGAGTTTTGTAGAAAGAAAGGATCAACAACATTGGAGAGTTCAGGCTGTACATTCTGAGAACAAATCCTCCATCAATCAAATTATGATGTAATCCTACCCTCTTGTGAACATTTGATATTGGTAAGACCTCATAATAAACCTCTTCGTACTCCTTAATTGATAACAAACTCAAATAAGTGCTTGTAGACTCTTGAAAGTGTAATGGAACAGTAAGTGATACAAGTCTGCACATGTCTTGATTTGGTCTTCTGCTTTTGGCATGTTAAGAACTGGGGCAACGATCTCTGCAAACATCATAGACTCAATGGCTGGTGTGTTTGTCAAAATGGGCTGGATCTCAATTTGTATTGAAATTTGTTTCTCAATAGCTGGTTGATCACTAATTTGGGCAACAATAGGGCACTCATCTATGATTACCATTGGATGATTTGGCAACACATCGCTAGTCACATCAGCCTCTTCCACATTTATGTCCTCATCTTTGACCTTTTCTTCAAATTCTTGGACTTCAACTTGAGATTTTTCTCCCACACTTGTTAGTTCATCTTCATACTTGATAATAGCTCTTGGAATCAACAACCTCATCATTTTATTTTCCTGCTTTTCATGTTGGGATTTTTCAAGGATGGTTTGCAACTTCTTTAGTCTTTCCAGGAGATCATCAAATGTTATGAAGGGGGTTTTTATGTCTTTTGTATCCTTCTTGAATTTACTGACGTCAATAGGCTTTACTTGGAAGCGATAATATGCTCCCCAATTACAAATACGCAGAATATTAGGGGTCCTGTTGAGAGTGGCCTTCCTCCCATCCAACCATTGCTTTCCTAGAATCACTTGATGACCAATTAAAAGGTTTTCCTCCAGGTAACACTTAGCACCAAAAATTGGTGTAACACCATTAATGAATTCTCTGAGCCCAAACTGGATAATAAAGTTATCATTCTTATAATAACAAAATAATCCTGTTTCCGGATGTTGTGAAAGTCAACTAAACTAGGAGATATGTAGTTGTCCTCATATTGGTCACTGAGTATAACCCAAATACGCTTTCCATGAGGGAAAGTAAAAAGGTACTTAACTGTGAAACCCATTGGCGTTCTGGGATTTCAACTAGCTAAGGAGTAGATGACCATGATTAAACACTAACCCGAAGGATTCCAACTGTAAAGTAGTCGTAGACAGTAAGCAGTAGTGTAATAAGTACCAATTCTAGGGAAGTTTTTGGAGCAACGAGTATGGTATTACAACATACACCTCAGCTTCGTTTGGTTCGGATTCTCAAAATTGATTACTGATTATGATTATGGATTCTTATAATCAGATTATGAAAAAAGATTTTGAAAATCAGAATCTTGTTTGGAAATCTTGTTTCTATAAGCTGATTATGAGATTCCATAATCAGAATCTTGTTTGGTTCGACATTGTTTAGAAACAATTATTTAACTGTTACAAGTTGAGAAAATTCATTTAACAGAAAAGTATATATAAATATTCTTATAAAAGTCGAATAATCCAGCAGGAAATTAGAAAAATACAATTGCCACCTGATATCTTGACACATGTCATCTAAGTTGGCAAGCCAATTTCTAGTCGAACAACCATAAAGGAGCCTACTTGGGTGGTGTATATAGATTGTCTTTCACATACGTGGGGGCATGTAGGAACATACCGTTTTGGGTGCAGTTTCCTATTCACATTAGGGGTGGCAATGTTTGATACGATCCATGAACCCGACACGAATCCAACATGAAATAAGTGGGTTAGGATTGACTGTAAACGTATTTCGGGTCAAAGTGGGTTAACCCATTTTAACATGATTAATAATTGGGTTGGATTTAGATTGACCCATATAGTGATATACCCTTAACTTGACACAACACAAATCTGACTCACCAACATAAATTTCCACATAGTCCGGGAACTTGACACGAACCCAACACGAAATAAGTGGGTTAGGATTGACTGTAAACGTGTTTTAGGTCATAACGGGTTGACATGCTTTGACATGATTAATAAATGGATCAAGCTCATGTTGAGCCATATAGTTGTATACCTTTTTTCATGGACGTTTGCCCCCCCTCCCCCAACACAACACGTGTTAGCCTATCATTCACCATATTCACAACGACTTTTTCATCACAACACATTTGTTGGGAAAAAAAAAGGAGGAAATTTATACTGGATTTAAGTGTCTAAGATGGTGTTGAGGGCACCAGGTGACTTCAACTAGAATAAAATGGGTTTCAATTTGAAATCTGCCCATTTTTTTTCCATGTGAAGTCACCTGGTTTCAGACACCATCCTGGACGGGGGAGAGGAGAGAGACGAAGAGGATGAGAGGAGATAGAGAAGGAGAGACGGAGAGAGGGGCAGGCGAGAACAGAGAGAAAGGGAGAGGGAGGCGAGAGCAGAGAGAGGAAGTGAGAGGCGAGAGCAGAGAGAGACTGGAAAGAGAGAGAGGGGAGGCGGGAGAGAGACGGGAAGGAGAGGGGTGGCAGTGATGAGAGGGGGAGGAGAGCAGAGAGAAGAGGCAGGGGGGAAGAGAGTAGAGATGGGAAATAGAGAGGGGAGGCAGTGATGAGAGAGGGGGAAGAGAGTAGAGAGAAGAGGTGGGGGAGGGAAAGAGAGGGAGAAGGGAGATAAGATAGTGAGCAGCGAGGCGTACTTGATCGAGTAAGGAAGATGCAAGTGCAAGAATCGCAGTAATCGCTCAAGCATGATTTTACTCCCGCTTTGACAAGAAACGCAAAATCGAACGATTGTTTATTTATGATTTTGACCATAATCAGCCCCCAATTTTGCCCCTTCCGATTTTAATAATCTCAACCAAACCCATTTTTTAAGCCCAGAATCGATTTTTACCCATAATCGATTATGAGAATCCGAACCAAACACTGCCCTCTTATAGTAAGAATCAAACACAAAGGTCCAACACAATGGGATGGAATGAGGTAGTCTTACGTTGTGTGATGAGTACTTGAGCTACCTGGTTCTCTGGTGTGGACTCAAAACAGAATGTGTCTAGTGTGGGTTTGTAGTGGGTAGGAGACTGATTTGGGGATTGGTATGAGATCATTAAACAAGGTTTATTTGAAGGGAAAGAACTAGACAATAACCTGTATAGGGGTGTGTGTATGGAATTTTTTTTTTTGATGAATAATAAAGAATTATATAAATCAGAAAGGAAAAAACATACAAAGCATCCATACAACTACAACAAACGAAAGAGAAAAAGGAAAACTACATCAGACATTCAGGCATGCGATCCCTCTCATGAAGATCTTGCTAAGGTTGTCAATTGGGCCAGGCTGGCCATTAGCCCGATATGTTTGGCCCAAAATTAATCGGCTTGGGCCAACCTAATTTTGGGCTTCATTGAGTTTGAGCCCAACTTTTTGGCTCGAAGTTTTATTTGGGTCGAGTTGGGCACATTTCAGCCCGAGGCCTAGCTCGGCCCAAACTAGATAATAAATAATAATTTTATTTATATGTTGATATTAGGTCTATATATATGTTCTTTATTCTTTTTGGATCCTTATATTTTACACAAATTTACTATATCGAATAGTTCAAGATCTTGTTGGACTGGGTTGAGTTTGGGTAGACCTCGGCCCGGCTCGATTGACAGCCCTAAGATCTTGCAGCCCAACACTCCACTTGGTAATCTGGTTAGCCAGGGCATTTTAGGATTGAAAGACGTGATGTAAAGATCACATTCATATCCATCATTAAAGATCTAGTCTCGGCAATAAGATGGTGCAATCTCCATGAGCCACACCGGGCCTCCCTACCTCGAGAGAGGAGTGCCATAGAAATCCCTTCCACAATATCACCCCTCAGACCTTAGCCTTGACAAGCCTCATCCCTTCCAACAATCTCATGAGCTCAGTAAAGATGGCATCACTGATGACAATGGGGCCCCCTTTAACCCATAGAATGTGGCTAAAGGAATCCCTCAACACACCCATAACCGATTGACCTAGGATTCCCAAAAGAAGCTCCGTCAAAATTGAATTTGAAGTTACCTTCAATCCAACAAAATATCTTGCATGAAAGCTCGTTGCCTCGATAAGCAAGACACCCAATCTCGAACCATATCATTCATAGAACAATCATGGAACTCCTTCATAATGACCTAGGATCAAATCTTGCAAACAATTAAATCAAAAGCCTCTCACACACTCCTCTTTTTATCTTTAAACACTTTCTTATGTCTCTCCCTTCAAATGCCCCACACCCCAGAATAATAGCTTTAAAGAAGATCCTCCCCTGATAACACTTATCCCACAACTCCATTGGAAGAACAGGGCCTCTATAAAGTTCCGACATAGCAAATTAGAGAGAAAGGGTCTTTTTAAAAAGGCTCCAAATCTTTGTAGAAAAAGCGTAATGAATGAATATATGGTTCCTAGATTTGACATCCATCATACAAAGGGGGAAAATAGAAGGGGAAAGAGACATGAATGGCCCCTTTTGCTGCAACACATCCATAGTATTCTGCCTCCCAAGGAAAGAGATTCAAGAAAAAGCCTTTACCCTTGGAGGCACTGCAGATTTCTAAATATTAGAAACCATTGCAAGGAGAGGTAACGAATTAAGACCAGTTGGGATAGAAAGGAAGGATTTAGTAGAGAAGACACCATCAGACAAGGGAGATCAAATACGAGCGTCCCTACTATCATTATCCAAAAGCACCATTTAGAGATCCTCCAATAATTCTCCCACAATGGGGATCTCCTAATCATAGAGGACTCTGGAAAATGAAAGATTCTAGTTAAGACCAAAAGGACTAAGGGAGAGAACATCCGCCACCATAGTGTTTTTGAATAGGCAATGCGAAACAATTGCGGATAAGCAACATCAAGCGTGGACTCACCCCGCCAAAGGTCCTAGAAGCATATTTTTTGACCATTGCCAAGGAGGAAACGTGTATGGGGGGTAGAAAGAGGGACTCACCTGAGAAAGAAGGGGGTACAAAAGGAGGTAGATCACGATCTAGAATCTCTTCCTTGGAAGACTCCATACTGGACATTCCCTCATCAGAGTGCTCGACCTCCTGAGAAAAGGCATAGTCCACAAGTCAAACAAAACCATTGCGGAAGACGTTCACCATCTTCTCATGCCTATCCTTGCCACATCCCTCGCCCCGAGACAAGTATTCATCCTTCAAATCCGAGGAGATAGGACAAAAGTTGGGTCCACAAATCCCTTTAGCCATTCTCGAATGAGAGCTCTAAGGGTTAGTGAAGTTCGAATAATCACCACCAAGGGTTAACTCATCATCCCCATCCCAAGCTCGACCATAATTAGCACACCCATATGAATTACCAGCTGGAGGAAGAAACATAGAGGACACATCAACAACAGTTGTGGCGTCACCCCACCTGCTTAGCCTAATTTGAAATAGAGGACTCCCTCGATTCTCGTAGTTCCCTTATTTGCCCAACCTTCAACGAGGCAGGGGCACCATGACCTTTCGATAGCGGTGATACCTCCTTCAAGATGAGCGGCAACGAAAGGGAACCATCACGAAAGTCCCCCTTCCTTTCCCAAGCCTTCAAGGACAGGACATCAATGGCCTCTCTTCCTATTTCCTTCTGCCTGCTTGAAGTCTCAAAGGGCAGCAAATCATGAACTAGATCAGGGCTTAAAAGAGGGCAAAAGGATTACCGTCCAACGCACAACTAGGGTAGGGGACATCATTTGTGCTCGGGTCCTGGGCAAGAATTGAATGGTCTGGTCCTCTAAGGACTGGTTTTCACACCCATTTTTGAGGTGGCTTTTAACACCTCCAACCCATATCGAGTTCATCTTCAATTAGGGTTCTCTCTTTTTCCCTTGCTGTTTGATCCATTTGATTCTGATCTCCCTTCGTCAAGCCCTAACTGCACCAGGGGTAGAATGGACAAAGCATCCTTCATCTTCCAGCTCGGGATGGCACTGGCTCGCACAAACTCACCGAAAAGCACAGCCTCCAACTCCACTTCTATAACTAGAAGGCAATCCAACCGTGTAACTGGATCGAAATAACCGTTGGAATTATCCCAAGATCGCCCCCAATCAACCTAATACGCGGAGTAGGGGGAGGGCAAAGCTTAAAGGTACTGGCATCAACTTCCCACAGGCTACCACACTTTGCTGAAACTTGGTTTAGGTATTCATTCGACCATAACTTTGGATGTAGGCCCCGAACTTTAACCCAAATATTTCCCCTCAGCATTGATGATGGAACAACATAAGAAGTTGGAGACCATCTACGGAAGAGAATTACCCCCTCGTCAAGATCAACAGGGCCAAACCCTACCAACTTCACCACATTAATGTTGGGTTTGAGAAACCACCGAGCATGATTTAATGATGTTTCAATAGGGGAGAACCCCACCTCAACCCCCCTCAAAATAGCCAACCGAAATCAACCTAGCCTCTATACGAATCTAATCAGGTGGTACCTCCCAATACCTTACAGACCAAATCCCCTCCAGCCGCCTATCCAGACTAGTGGAGAAAATCGCTGTGGGCCTCGACTGATGCACATGAAGACCCCCAACCAGCGGCATATCCACCATAGCCACATGATCACGGGGAGGTAAAACAACATTGCCCCTGCCATTCGCCATCTGCTGAATAACTAAGTCATGTTGGACCATCCAGAGCAATCCAAATCCGCTGGAATAACAATGAAGGCATCTCACTGGTCTTTTTGCCACTTAGTGATTTTGATAAACCACCCACTTTCATTCCACCCCCTTGTGAGTAACACTGAAACTCCATTTGAATGGAGAGTCTCGCGAAAACCCACATCTCTTCTTGCTGCCTTCGCATTGTGCAATAATGAATTGACTTTTTCGCAAAGCTTAACATCAAAAGACACAGTATGAGGGTGACCCTTTGCCCTCTCAGTAATGGAAAACAAGCCAGGTCCGTCAAGAAAGTGGCAATTCATGGACTGCTTGTCTAGCAAAGGTGCTGTAGATCTATGATAGAATATCACCAGATTTAATGATCACACAGAAGACTAGGTGATCAGCACAACACATGATGGATGTGAGTTAAAGAAATAACCTCAGGTGGCTGTAATATATCAGAACCACATCAAACTAAAGTGCTTCAGATCAGCACTACTTTAGGAACTTTTGCACAGTTGAGATTACATTGTAGATGATCAGGGAACTAAACAGAAAACCAAATAATCACACAACTTATCTCACAAGTATTGATGTTCAGTTCAATAACACCTTCAAGGAAAGAGGGCTGATCAATAGAAGATTCCCACATGTGCAAACAGATGAATACAATTAGTGAGTGTTGTCTTCTTTAAATATCTAATCTTCCACAGGGTTAGTCTCATAACCATCAGTAACTGCTTCTGTTGGAATGGAACCAACTGATAACCTAAGATTAGGATGTATCCAGAAATCAAACAATCCAAAAGAAGACTCCCGTGGAATTCAGCCAGGAGATCAAACTAGCAACTGCAGGCTCCAGTGATGAAGTGGCTTCAACAGAGATCAGCCAATTAGTAACACAAACGCAAGGTTATCAAACCTGGTTTCTACAGATCAGCTTCAGTCTTCAGTGGAATCCAAGGGTCCAGCAATAGAGGACTGATTTATGTTGTTTAAAGATCCCAAGGACCCCAGTTGGAATGGAGCCAACTGAGAACCTGACTCTGATATCAAATGTGATGCAACATGTAAGGGAAATCAAATGCAATTAGAGATCCAAGGTAATTAATCACAGCAAAAAGAATGCATAAGCAAGATTCCTACTCTCAAATCTAATACACTTAAAGATTAGATCAAGAATCAAATAATAATGCAACTCAAAACCTGAGGTGTTGAATCAGATAAAAGTATAAAATCAAATCAGATTTATTTCAAATATTAAGAACTACTTTCAGGCTATAGGAATCAGTAAACAACTCAAGTAAGAAAGATGAATAAGAATGTTAGTGGTGTATCCCACAAGATGGGTTTCGGGTAGAACCTGTAATGGTTCAGGTAAGGGTCAAATAGTGTTAAGCTTGAGTTCAGAACTGGTCTGTTTGGGTGAAAACAAGAAGTTAATATTGGGGTTTTGTGGGGTTAGAATGGGGAATACATAGGCTAATGGAACACAGGTCCTGATAAACAGGGTTGTTAGGATCAATAGGTTGCTGTTTTGTAGGTTTAGGATGGAGGGTGACAGGATGAGTGGCTTAGGACAGTAACAGAAAACAACAGGTTTAACTAGGGTTCGTAAGGCTATTTAGGATCAAAACAGAGGGCTAAAACATTGAGTATACTTGGGGTTATGCAGGCTCTATATGGTCTAGGTCTGGCTAAATAGAAAAAGGAAAAGCCAAATCTCATTCTTCCGAAAGGAGGAATCTGTCCAGCTTGCTTAAGGAAGGGGAGATTGCATATTTGACCAAGCGTAAAAAGCACCTGAAATTGCCACATCCCTCAAACCTTGATTGTTCACAAATTCTGCGAACAACGTTGATCCTGCAGAAAGACCACCCTCCCCTGACCTGTCCTCCACCCCCAAAATTTCATTAAAATCATCACGCACTGGGGCCCTTCCCACAGACTATGTAAATAAGACAATTCTTGAAAAAACAAGGGCTTCAACTCCGGCTCACAAGGGCCAGACACACCCGAAACCAACCATTCAGCATCGGAATCTTTACGTCTTCTCCTTATCGAAAGAGAGAAACTGTTCACCCACGAGGCCACGATTGAAAGACTTCAATCTTCCTTGTATCCCAAACAATCCAAATACCCCCAGCCGCTCCTCTAGAAGGCAAACAAATCCCATTCACCAGGGAGAAGGGACAAATCTGACGAAGAAAAGAGCGAGGAATGGACTTCATCTTGGTTTCCTGCAACACCACAAGCTCAACCGAGATAGAATTGACCATATCCTTGACCTGAAGTCTCTTTTCCAACTTGCCAAGACTTCTAACTTTCCACGATAGAATTGAAAAATTCATAGATAACAGATAGCCCAGGAAAAATAAACAAAAAGCAGCTTACAAGCAGTGTCGAGAAGGGAACCTTCTCCTGCCATCTGAGCTATTCTTAAAGTCAGATCATAGACCCTACAACTCCTGATTCCACCTTCTGTTTTCCTTATTAGAGCCTGAGAGAGAAATCTCTTGTTCTAAAGACGGGAAGAGTTCAATGGCTTGCCTTTCCACGCTGTCAAATGAAACTCCAAGAAACTTGCTAACAACCAACGTCTGATTAATTACCCAAAGCGAAACATCTGAGAGGGCCAACACAGACTTAGCCACTGCCATAATTTCGAGCCCATTTTCACTCCCTGATCTCCAAATTGGTTCTGAAGCAGGCCTTCTATCAACAAGATCAATCAAATCATCCCCCCTTGAGGATTCTGAAGGTAGGAGCTCCTGCTCAATGAGATGCACCATTAGGGGGATCTGGCACAATCTCCTTCTGCTACACATCTGCATGAGATAAGGGATCAACAGAAGCAGAGGCGGAATCGGATTTGACTTCTGATTCCCAAGCAAGAGTATTCCCATTGACTGGAATGACTATGGAATCATCTCCCTTTCGAGCAGAGACCATCGTGTCGACGACGACTTATTCTTGCAGGCCCTCCTTTTGCCCAACGTTTCGGTTTCCAAAATGTTGTAATACCCAATCTTTCGTTCTCAATGAAAGAGAAGTAAATCCCCTCTGTAAAGACAGATTAGCCCCTAGATGCCAATGAGCCTCCGCCCCGTCCTCTCCGAAAAAAAATCCTTTGTTTTCCGCTAGAGGGATCAAGGACACCGTCTCCCGAAGAAGTGCAAACGTAATCATCTTTTCAACTTCCCCTCAGGATAAAGATTGGTTAACCCTAAACACACACAAAAAACGCAATCCCCCTGAGAAGAATTCCTGTTCCCGCTACTGAATGAATCCTTATGCTCTACGGTAGACTTCCGCGGAGGAGGAGAGTGATATGAATGCCAGTTGTGACTATTGAGGGCAGGGAATTCCTTTGGAGAATCAGAAAAGGAAGCTTGCGAGGCCATAACTTTCAATTGAAGGAAATCCCTCTGTAACAAGTAGGCAAAGTTTTCTCATCCCGATGCATTACATTCCTCCGGGACAATAATATGCCATCCTCTGCTGCACCTTGGCATTACCAAGAGAACAACATATCCACCATGATTGTTCCTCTTCCTTTGGAAAACTATAATCTTGTCACCTTCATCTCTCATTTTTACCAACCTAAGATTCTCCGAAAGACGTCAAGCATCACAAAAAAGCTCGATTACCCAGGGAATAGAACTATCACAAATCTCCACTAAAAATACATAATCAGAGCCTCATTCCGTTAATCTGATGAATTCCGTCCAGCGAGTGGTGATCTGGTGAAATTCGAATGATTGTCTTTCCACCACGCAAACCATCATGTTTTATGCAAGCATAAAACATTGATTGTTCTCTAGTCTCTGTATCATTCTCACATCTATTCTGTATCATTGCCTGTTGTTAATAATAAATGCTGAAAACTGACACCAATACTAAGAAGATTTACGGGTTAGGTTGGGGCAGCACAGAGTCCAAAACAGAGACTGATCAGGACAGAATATAGGATTAGACAGTAGGTTATTGGGTATAGTTAAAGGCTGAAAAGGGTTTAGAACAGATTAATGGCACAGGTAAATTTAAAGGTTTGCTAAAAATATTCAGCCTGGAAAGTATGTTTTAAGGTTTAGGAACTGCTGTGTACCAGTTCTGGAATAAGTAATGCACCAGATGTGAATCAGAAGTCAATAATACTATTGCTGCAAGCTGCGCCAGATGAAAACCTTTACCTCAGATCAATCCTTCAAGTAGACTTTTCAGAGCTACAGGTAGTAACCGACACTTTATTTTGATTGTTTCCAGATGCTGCTAATCAACTTGGGTGATAAAACTAAACTCCCAGTCAGCAAATCAATTCAAGCAGGTTAAACTTCTTTGGTTGATCAATGTTCCAGGTGATTCCCATCATACTGTGTGAACCATATTCAAATAGCACTAGGCTTCCACAAGAACCAATTCAGCAGCACAGGGTCTTTCGCTAGAGCTTCCACAATCTTAGAACATGAGGTCTTTACCTTTAGTCATACAGCAACAAAAGTGACATTCCATAGTTGCAGCCGTGAGTGACAACTGAACTGCATCAAGCATGCACTCAAAGAACGTCAAATACTTGGATAGTTGAATTGTGAATGTATCCCCAAGGGCTCCAATTAAATAGGAACTAGTTGGAACCTGGCTCTGATACCAAAATTGATGCAGCGCACAATAGAGGATACCAAAAATTGATGCAGCACAACTCTAACACACTGTATCTTCACACTAGGGTTAAACAGCAAAGTAGAAGTACACAAGTGCTCAGAATTTTAGAAAAAATATAAGGCTGTTTGGGGGCTTAGGATAAGGCAGAACAGCAAGGTTGTTCTAAGGCTTACATGTGGTTGTTGAACTGCTGGATTCTTAAAGAAATAACAGGGCTATTGGGGCTGAGACACAGGCTATGGGGTTAAACAGCAGGTTAAAACACGAGGGATTATAAGGGTGAGCATAGGAAAGGCTTAGGTTCTTGTGGGAAGAGGTAGGGAAAACCATAGAATGACTTAATTTGATTCAGCACTTTGTTCAAGCAGGTAGTGGGCAATAGGTTTACATAAGTTCTGATCTGATATTAAACAACAGGAGATTATATAGGTTTATGGGGTTAAGAATGGGTTCATGTAGGGATTAATACATAGACTGTTATGAAATATTGTTGATCTGTAAGTGAAGGTCTGGAGTTGAAACCAGCTATGGATAAGGACTGGTTTCAGTGAAGAATCCTGAAACGAGAAGTTATTAAGGGGTAAGAAGCAAAAAGGGATTGCAGGGCAGGGCTTGGAGTATGGAACAACCAGGGTTTGTGGTTTTGAATAACCACAAGGTATAAGCAAAAGGGTTTCTTGGCCTGGAATCCAGAACACTGTCAAGGAGTGGATCATGGTTCATAAGCAGGTCAGAGGAGATCAGTTTTTCTTGAGCTGTAATAAAATTTTGATGGAAAACCCAATAAGGGTGCAGCCGCAGGTGATAGGGGTTTAATGTGGGAAGTTTTTGATGTAGGAAATTAAAAGGAAAGTTGGGTTTGATGAGGGTCTGCAGGTGTGGTGGCCAGTGAGAACAATAGAAAGTAAGTAGAATGAAGAAAGAAGAGATGAAGGAGAAGAAAGAAGATGCACCTGTGTGGGTAATCACCTACCTTGGACATCACCATCCATGGCTAAGTGTTGGTACCAAGCTTGAAGAAGGGAATAGCTCCACTTGTTGATAGAGAGAACCCAATTTTTTTTTTTTTTTTTTAAATTATAAATGCATTAGAAAATTGTCAGCACCCAAATTTTGACTTGAGTTAATTAATGAAATTAGATGGGTTCATTATAGCAATGGATAGGACCAGACTCTAGACACCCCAGACTCTAGATAGTTAAGCATTGTCAATGGACACTCTGGTCACAAAGTGCAATGTCAACATCAAAACTCTACTCAAAGATTAGCTGGGACTAAACCTTAATTTCCTCGAAAAATACCCTAGGACCGCGAGGATCCATATTTCAATCCATCAACCTCATTTTATTCAGAATTTGTTAGCCATCATAAGCCTTCCCACATTGAAGCATCAAAGGTTGGCAAATTACCATTTTTCCCCTACACCTTTAAACTATTCTAATTTCAATCTATTAAACTCATTTTCTCCATAATTCTCCAGCCTGCACAAGCCTTCCCACATTGAAGCATCAAAGGCTGAAAAATTATCATTTTATCCTCACTCTTGAAGCTCCTCAAAATTCCTCAAAATTGGACTCTCACTAAGTCCTAGGAATTTCCCTGTCACCCAAATGCCCTCAAGACAAATCCTATGCCCTCTAACCATGATTATCTTCAAAAAGTTGTCTAAGGAACTGAAATATCCAGGGACTTGGGTAACCCTAAAATCTCAATACTTCCCTAAACTCTCAAAATACAGTTTTCTTTATATTGGACCTACAATAGGCTCCCCGAAGTACTCCAGACAGCCAAATTTAGAACAGTCACTGGTTGAATCTCAGATTATGCCAAAACTTCAAAACCAGCCCTCAAAATCAGATATTGTCAAACACATTCCACATTAATTCCCTCAAACTCTCCAAATTAAATTCAATCATCTTCAGCATGTGATGAACCTTCGGTAGACTCCCGGGAATTTATCGAAGGTTAAAAATTTAGCTAATCAGTGGCCCTACTTTGGCAGTTCTAAGACCTTCAAAAAGAATTTCACCCAAGCCAGAACAATCCAGTCAACATACCCTAATTGCCCTATTCTCTCTCAAATTAATCTAAACTCTTCTATTTGTATCCAACACTCGGTGAACCCTCAGGAACTATCCCGAAACCTAAATCTCTCAAGGTTAGACCCATTTTCTCATATTTTTCAATATCTTCAAGAAACCTCCTAATAGACAAGTCCATTTGCAAACTCAACTCATCCCAATTGCCCATTCCCTTACAAATCCAGACTGTGATTTTTTGCCACGTAACCCTCCTTCGGGAATTCTCTGAAAATCAAATTGTCAGTCTATTAGATCCTGTGCTCTTGAGATTCCAAGACCTAAAATCTTCAATGACCCACAAAAATTCCACCTAAGACTCAGGAAAAACCTGTCTCAGTTCCACTAGCGATTTGGTCTAAGATAGATCAAGGTTTTGAACACAGATTCTGACTCGGGTTTCGGTTTTGCGAATGGCCTAAACCCGTGTCTCACAAAATTCGAAAGTTACCTTTTATATTAAGACTACGAGAACCAATTTTACCATTTTGACTCTGCCATATAAGTTCGAAACATTCCAACAGTTGCATTGCATTTTTCGAGAAAAACAATCATTACTTTTTTGATATTTTAAAAAAAGTAATCATTACATTTTTCAAAAAACCCTAAAAGTAGTTTTGGCTTATGGCCCTTGATTTGGCATTAAGCCAAGATGCTTTTATTGGAGGGTTAAGATCTAATGATCTAAACCCTTAGTCCATCATCCACCATTTAACCCTAAACCCATCTCAACCCTTGAATATACACCTCCTTATTACAACCCTCCATTTATTCCCCCCATTGCACATGACACACATCCACCCCCTCCCATAAAGGTTAAGATTGCCCCCCCTCAAACCTAAAACTCATCATCCACTAACCATATCCTAGGACCCCTCTAACCCTTGAATTTCCCACCTCACTACAACCCTCCATTACACCCCCTTTTCCATATATCCCACATCTAAGCTACCCCCACCTCTTGGCCAATAAGAGGACCTTTAGACTCCCACATGTGGCTGAGAAGCCTCCACCCTACCCTATACGAACCACTCTTTTCCACAACATGTTCAAGTGGGTCTCACCACACCATGCCCATCCATGTTCCCCATGGCCATCACCCCCCATCCTTGGCCCCATTCGGCTAAGAGAGGAGGATTAGAATAAAGAAAATTTTCCCTAAGAAAAAAAAGTGAAGAAAAGAAAGAGAAAGAAGGAAAGAAGGAAGAAAATGAAGGAAAGCTCATATTCTCAGGTCAGTCCCCCTCTTGTTCATGTGATTAAGACCCCTCACATGCTTTAATCAACCCATTTATTGACCCCATTAAGAAGTCCCAAAGGTAGGACATAAAGGAGATAAGCTTGTCTCCCCTCTTTATGTCTTTTTCTAAATATTCAATGGTGTGAGAACCATAACTCCTCCAATAAGAGGAATTAAGGCTTCAAATTTACACTGTAAGTCACTATCACAATGATTTACATGTTCGCAAAATTCCATGTCCATTGGATTTTGTTTAACCCTTGAAGTGGACCCTATTTGCTCATTGTAAAAGGGTGTTTTTACACTGTAGAGATTATGTAGTAAAGGGCGCTTAAATTTTAAATCGGTTTGTAAAAATGATTTTTGCTTCATTTTTGTTTTGTTTATTAGCTAACTAGTTTTTATACTTTAGTAATTTTTTTTGTTCCATTTCATTCCAAATTTGGTATTTTACTGAATTTATGTTTTAATTATTTTTCTGTTGGTTATATTCTGCACTGATTTTTGTCATTCACTTTGTAGATCAAATAGTTCTTTATTCGTATGTTGTCTTGCTCTAATTCATTTTTTAGAAGTCTTATAATTATGTTAAGAGACTTCCTGTAAATTTTGGGCTTAACCCAATGGGTGTAACCCTCAGAATAGACCCCACAACCCATGGGTTAAAATCCAAAGTGGGGTCTAGCCTTTCCAAATGAGGATGTGATTTTTTAGAGGGGTGTTAACCCAATTCCTTGAAAAATCTCAAGTCCATTTTACCTCCTTTGATGCCCCAAAACACAAAAGAACAGGCTGCTGGAGTTTTGCTTAGAACCCATACGTCGGAATTTTCACTAGGCGTACACCTGAAATTCAGGCATATAGCCTAATTTCAGGCATACTGACTTGAACACTTCCACCCTGTCCCTATGTATCCAGTAAGTAATCCAGCCTTAAGTTCATTTGGGGATATCCAGTGTGGTCTATTAAGACCTATACGCTTGAATTTACATTTCTGTGAAAGTTCAGGCATACCTCGGAAGATCAGGCGTAAGTTTGGAGAAATCCCCAATATACCCTTTTTTGGCAAACAAAAGATGAGAATAAGCCCCCACACTTCCAAAACAACATCAAAGCTCTGTTTCAATCTTTGGAATTCCAGATTGGCCCCTATTCACAAAAAGGGCTCACTGTGGGGTATTCTCAAGTCATACATAAAATTCAGGCATATGACATAAGTTCAGGCGTATTGAATGTAAATTCAGGTGTACATACAGAGAATGATTTGAATCTTATTTGTTTAGTCTCGTTTAGTAATATTTAGACATTGCTAGGTCAGAGTAGCCACCTTAAAAAGGTGGATAATTGGAGTGCCTAACACCTTCTCCAATTACAATTAAATAGTTTACCCTAATCTCTAAAAAGACCTAGACCAGTCTAAGAGTCATCTTAGACCTATGCGCCTAATGCGGGCCACAAGGCCCATACCCCTCATTTCCCCAGGAAAGGAGGCAAATGTCTAATTCCATTGTAAAATATTGGAGTTGGTGGCGACTCCAAACTAAAGCCCCGGCTGACTCGCAATAGCCAAGCACCTTCCCGCGAAGTGGGGGAAAACCATCCCAGGGTCTTTTTTGCAATGCCCACGAATGGTAACTCCGTTGGGGATTTTACTATTTAACCTCTGAATATGCAATATCTAAATGTTATTGAACTTTCTTGATTATTTACATACTGTTATAAATTTCATTTTTTTTTAAAAGTGTGTGTTCACATAGGTTTTCGGGCATATCATTAGTTAATAAGGTATACTTGCATTTAAACCATATTAAACTTGCATCTTAGGATATAAAACATGTTCACATTAGATTTAGGCTAACTTGAATTAGTTAGTAGGACCAAGATTCACATTTAACAAATTGTTTGCAAAACATGTCTGATATTTCACATTTTTTTTCCTATAATGAGTCCAAAGATACAACACTGTACTATGCACAATCATTCATAAGCCCCCTTATTTTCACTTTGTCACTACCTACTAATGAACTGACATTGACAATCATTTAGGATGGGGGACGACTCTTGGACCGTGGTTGCTACGTCAGTATGGTTGGGCTGAGTAACCCAACTTAGTCACTATTCTCAAGATCCGATTATTTGGGGAGGTGTTTAGACTGAGAAACTTTATTTATAGAATCTCTTTAATAAAAAATTCTCATGCATATATTCATTTTAAGTTAGAGTTTGTGTAGGATACACGTGAATAGTTTAGAGGGGCAGAAATAGGAATTTGTTTGCTGTCTTTTTTGAACTGTTTGCTTGCATGTATCAATACTAAAACCAAGAATACATGTCTAATTTTCCATTTTTCAAAACAATTTATTTTTATAGATACTTAGGGAAATCTTTCGTTTTGTATGTATATTTTAGTTCCCGTCCTGTCCATCTCATTACATAGATTGTTTAAATATTCCAAACCATTCTTCAACTCAAATCGAAAAAAAGAAACTTACTATTCCATTCCATTCTAGTCTTTTTAAAAAGAGGTTCATACATGTCAAAAAAAAAAAACATAAAAAAACATAAAAGAGAGATCTCTAATCCTCGTGAGGATCCTCCAGTTCTTGTTCCCCAATCAACAGACAGCCTCCCTTTAGAAGGCTTGTGACCCATATGTTTCCTTTTGAAGGTCAGTGTCACTTTTCACGTTTGGGTGCTACTAGATGTAGCCACCCCTTTCCCTTTATCTTGAACAGGTATTGCTACCGTCTCTGTGGCAGTATGTGCATCCTCGGTGGTCTCCAAACCCACATTTGTCTCTGCCCCCATGGTAGTAGGTGCATCCTCCTTGGTCTCCAAGCCCACAACTGCCACTATCTATGGCAGCGTGCACATCCTTAATAGTCCCCAAACCTGCATGTACAACTATTTGAGTACTAACCTTGTCTCGACTGGTTCTCTTCTTTTTGTCTCGAGAATGTTTCTCCAACTGAAATCAACCTAACCAAACAAGTTAGGAACCAAGAAAAATGTTTGAAAAAAAAAAAAAGAAATGTAATTTAAACCATTATACCTCACCAATGCGAGTCTTGTATTTCCTCCTCAAAAAGCCAATCTCCTTTGCTCTGTCATTGTGAACCTGCCTCACTAAGGCATTAGACTAGGCAAACATTTGGAGGGCACCCACGAAAGTATCTTGGGGGAACCTGCAAAACAAACAAAAATGTTAAATAAAAAAAACTTCAATTAAAAAAATCATTAACTAATTTACCTCTGTCACCAAGGGTGGAGGAACCCAAGCCTCTGGCACTGTGCTCTTAGGAAGGGGCAACTCTAGTGTTCCCCTTGGGAATTAGTTGTGGTGACCACCTCAAGAAGAACCCCCAATAAAACCTCAGATGAACCCTTCACTTGGGGCTTTCCTTATCCTTCCTTTACTCTTAGGAGCTGGAGCCTCAACACCTTAGGGTTCAACCCTAGGCTGATCCTCTGTTGGAATGTGAGGTGTGTGTGAAGGTACAGTTGTAATAACCATTGCTTAAGGGGAATATGGGTATTTTACTCATATATTCGCCTAATATAAAAAGGGAGAGCTGTACGAGAGAACATCTCTCTATGATCTCTCCCCCTCTTTCTCTAGTCTAGATTCTTCTTCCTTCTTATTTTCTTCTTCTTTTCCATTTATTTTTCTTCTCTAAACTCCATATTGGTATTAAAGCGAGTTCTAAGGTGCAAGAAGAGCAGGGAGATCATGCCATAAAAAAAGTTCCAGAAGTAGGGCTGATGTCAACCTGGCCATACGACTGTCAGAGCAAGTCAAAGGCACTAGGTGGGTCGAAATCCCATGCCTGAATTTTGGTATTTTTTCAGAATTTTTTTGAGGCCTAGAATGGGTGTTTCGAGCATTTTTCTCTCAGCCAAATCAAAGGCTGTTTCTTGCATCAATCGCAAGAGGACATGTCGTCTTTGAGTGATCTACCATTTCGGACCAAATTCGTGAAGTTTGGTATAGATTCGAGGGAGTTGTGAGCAGTTCAGCCCCTCCCCATCGTGACGTGACATGTGCAGCACAGTGACTGTTATACAAACTCAGATCTACATCTAGAGATCTCCTTTTTGGTGTGGCCAAGTCCCCCTTCTTTACCTTTAGAGACCTTGCAACGAACCCTAGTGTCGCCTCTCTCTGTAATTTTTTTCTTTAGAATGGTGTTGCTAAAGTGTGTCCCCTTGTGTCTCCACGTGCTACAAGGGTGTGCAATGTGCTGGATGACACGACTCTACAACCTCTGTGAGTTTTTTTGTTGAAAGTTTGGTTTTAAAAAAAGTGATATTTGTGTTCTTGAAGATGTCAGAAGAGGACTCTAGTGTGGTCTTGGGAAATTCGACAACTCCATTGCTTGTGGTTATCCATGGCGACAATCCTGTAGCACAGATTACATCCATCAAACTTGATGGGAAGAATTATTTGGAATGGTCTTAGTCAGTGTGAATGTACATTGGTGGCAGAGGAAAACTTGGGTACATCAATGGTCAGGTTGTTGAGCCTACTACTCCTAAGACTCTAACCTATGATAAATAGGAAGTAGAGAATCTGACAGTGATGTCATGGCTTCTGAATTCAATGGAACCCTCAATCAGTAGGGGTTTCCTGTTTTTAAAAACAACATAGGAGATTTGGGATTCTACGGCCCAAACATACTCCCAAGTTAAGACAAGATTTTTTTCGAAGTGTTAAATAATATTGTCTCGCCAATATGATGTATGGCTGGATCCAAAGTTGCAGGAAAGCTTGGTACAAGGTTTGAAGCTCACTTCCTAGGAAGCTAATTTCATTATGCTTCTCCAAGTAGTGGGAAGCACACTTCCCATGTTTGGGAAGTGCAGTGAAGCAAGTGGAACCTTAGGCGCAAAGAGTTGAAACGTTTAGAGAATCGATTAGGAAGTGATTCAAGAAACAATATTATATTTTATTTAATATAATTCTTATGTTGTTTGCATTAATAAATATTATCTATGAGATTTAATAATGATTTTATAGAAAAAAAGGTTTAGTATTGATTTTATTGTTGATATTATTTTATTCCAATCTAATACAAAAGATTCATTTACCAAAACACAAAAGATTCTAATGTGATGGTTTTTTACAATGTCTTCTGTAAGTCTGACTCTAAGATGTAAGTTATCTACAAAAAATGTTATGTATGGTAAAATCAAAGGTATGGTTGGCCATACTAACAAGTGGTTTGCATATTGATTTATATGTCTTGATTCTTTGTTGCTTACATGGTATAGCTTTTAAGGTATTTAGTGTTCTCTTTGAGTTTATTCACTTTTGTGTATTATAGTTGAAATTATTGAAAGTAAGTTATAGTTATACTTTATTATTGTTTTTCACTGCTTGTTCCCCAAAGATTTTTTTAGCCTTGCTTTCACAATGCTTCCCGTTTTTGCTTGTCGCTTTGGTAACTATGGTTCTATAATGAATCTTTTGTGTAGGGCCTGAATGAACTAACAACTTTTGGACCGGTGGGAATATTTTGGTAGGAGGAATTTAGTTTGGATTGAGATGGGTGAGGTATGCATGCAAACTTTATTCAGATTACACTAAATCCTTTTTTTTTCCTGTATATTTTACTTATTTTGAGCATTTGTAGGATGTTTTGTTCTTATTTGGTTTATCTTTTCTTTATTTTTTACTTTCTCAAGCTTTATTTAACTTTTTTTTTTGGGATAAATAACTACTTTATTAAGAAGAAGAAAGGAGGCTCAAAATACAACAAGGGAGCCGAAAGGCTTTTGCCAATCCCACCCCCCAAATAGCAATTTTATCAGCTAAGACATTTTGTCAACATTTTTATCAGCTTTATTGAACTTTTAAGTTCCTTTTGGGTTTGTGTTGGATATATATTTTTGGAACATTAGAATTATGCAAACTTTACATCGTCTTTTCTTGGATTGTTTTCAAACTCTCTAGAGCTCTTATTTTTGTGTTTTGTTTTTATTTACTTGTATTTTTATTTGTGGGTATGCTTTCTTTAATGCTGTTTCATTTGTTTGTGTTTTGGAGAAACTAATGATAGTTTTGATGTGATAATGTCAGGACTATACTTCTGATGACACGATTACTATGGGAAATGAGGATATGCCTGTTTACCATCTTATTCTTCGCAATGACAGAGATCAATTTGTCACTGAAATAAGAAGTATAGTGGAAGCAAGTGAAAATGTTGAAACATCTGCAGTTTGGTTATCTACACTGTTGTCTATAGCTTGCAGCTTGAAGGAGAGTTGGGTGTGGTGGTGGATGTTAATTATGTTGACAAATTTGGAATGTGCCCACTTCATTACACGGCTTTTTCAGGTTTCTTTTCTATGGTTGAGATGTTGCTCCACCATGGAGCTCGTACTGATATGAGAAGCAACATTTCCTCTTTGAGGAGGATAGGTTACAACAATTTGGCTCTTGTTTATGAAAGCAAACTTCCTCTTGAATCAATTCTTCTTAAACATGGGTAGGTTCAGATATCATCGTGCATATTTTGCTTTATTGTTTCTTGTTTTCTTCCATAGAGATAACTCAAGAAGTTTCGAAGGATCAAAGCTTTGATTTAGGAGTTAGGTGTTCTTTTTGAATAACTTTTTGTGATTTCCTGGGGCAGTGAGGATTCATATCTACGTGATTGGAGTCCCAATGAGTGCATCTCATATCTGCTTTTTTTTACTTTGCCTCCCTGCTTAGGTTTTTCCCCTTTGCCATTTTGTTATGTGTTTTATTGAAATATATTTTTAAAATGTGTAAATATAACAGAATTATGAATATTGCAAGGATTGCTAATTGTCATTCATTGATGTTTATGGCAGAAAGATTTATTCGACATTATTAGATTGCTCACCTTGAACACAGAGGAGGTCGAAGAGACAATTTGCCATTGTGCATTAGAAGGAAAAATTGTTGAGTTTGCCTTACTGCTTTTGGCAGCTCCAGAAAAGGTTATGGCTCCGTTCATGATCCGGAGCACTGAAGACTCAGATTCAAATGCAAGCATGGCAATCCGCCAGTGCATCATGCATGCAATTGCAAAACAAGCGGAGGAAGAAGTTCAAATTTTCAATTGCAAAAGCATTCAATTGCCTTTGAAGTTTAGGAATGTGGAGGTGCTTAAGTATGAATTGAAGTTGCTTCATGTGTTTGAGATTGTTGGTAATGCTTTTGACAAGTATATTCAGTCAGATAGAATATTGCAAAGGAAGGTACCATTTTCTCTCTCTCTCATTGGACTCCAAAAAAAAAAAAAAAATCTGATTTGATATGGAGATTTGTTAGAGCTCTTATGTTGGTTGTGCTGTATGAAATTTTAGAAATAGATGGTGCCATGGTTTGTATGTTGTCAAAATTTCTTTCACCTCATTCTTATCCTTTCATTTCTTATTTTGATTCATGATGAGGCTTATCTATTATAATGTTTATATTTATATTATTATTTGGTATTCGTTTACAGGAGAAGTTAAAGTTGGCCAAAGAAATTACAATGCTGGTT
>JAOXJP010053853.1:0-15915 GCA_025762735.1 Platanus orientalis
GACAAGATGAGATGATTAGAACTGGTAGAGCTCGTCTTGACCTCATTCAAATCCAAGGAGAACCAAAAGGATCATCTCCAGTCCACAATAATTTTGTCGAGTTCAGGAGAATACCTGTACCTCCAAAAAAGAGTGTAAAAATTAACTTTTTTTTGGGTATGTGTACGTCTTCAGAACACCACAAAATTATTTGTGGGCAGAAGATGGTCTCAACTGGAAGGAGAGATATCCTGGAGTCCTCAACCATTCCTGTCAGGGAGAATTGATGTAAAAGGGTTGAAAATACATGGCTGTTGGGAGAAAACCATGCTTTCTATTATAATTTGGCTACCAATATCACTTGTGTACTTGTAATACATCCCTTCCTAAAACAAATTTAGTAGGGATCATAATCAAATATTAAATAGTAGGTAGGTGTTAGAGCTAATAACACTTACATTAAATATTACTACTTAAAGAGTGTCGAAAGTTAGTTCTCACTCGCTTAAGATTAAAATAAACTAGACATAAACAAATTGCGAGGCACTACATTAGTGGTAGGGTGATAAAATAATACCATTAGCACTAAATTAAGCAACTTCAGGCACATGTGCTTCACAGAACATAGAGGACACGAGGGTGTTTTCAGTCAACAATGTGTTTACAAAATTTGACTCATATAAGAAACTAACATCTTAAATAGATCAAGGTTTTGTAATCCATTATGTTCCAGTGACATGAAAACGCCTTTTTCCACACTTAGCTAAATCAAAAGCTCTCAAACTTAAAATATTTTAACAGCTCTCAACTGGAACATAAAGTAATCTTTAGATTATGGGTTTAACATGCTTGTACCTCGTCGTAGTTTAATGTTGCACTAAGTTTCTTCAAAGAAAACAAACATTAATGACCTATGAGAGCATGTTATGTCACCATGTGAGATGAATTTAGGTTCATTGACCACATGATATAACCAAACATTAATGACCCCGCATGTAGTTGGTGCTCTCATACCTTATGTTCTAATACTTAATAGCCTTAAATAATTTATTCAAAGTTGTAGGAATCGACATTGTTTCCATAGGTAATAATCTTTAATCTCTAATTGTTAATATTCAAACTACTAGAATTCAGTGTGAATGTAAACTACTAGAATGTCTCATTGGCTTTCTTTTATAAAATAAAGACTTTTATGTTCTTCATATGAGTTCCCCCTATGAAAAGATTAGTCAGATTTAATTTTAGAGTCTTCTATATCTAATATTGCATTATCCTTATAGAATTATTTATTAATTTTCATTTGTTGAAAACGTTGCTCCTCTAATGCACACTACATATATATTTGACATACCTAGTAGAAAAAAATATTTTTTTATTCGCATACTTTAATGTTAAAGATTCTCTATATTTAACCCCACTTGTACACACTATTCCTTGTTTATATATATTAGCTCCATAAATAATTATATTATAAAGTATTCTAAAAATTAATTGGCTATAGCATTTATAAAAAATGTGTACACCAACAATAAAATTTAGTAAAGCAATGACAATACCAAAAATCAATTTGATTGGGGATTCCTAGGCACAGATTTAAGGTTTATTTTTTCATCAAAGTCTAGACTAAATGTTTCAGACCGTGAGTATGATAGACAAGGTCACAAAAAGCATAAAAAGAATGCTCAAATCCAGTCCCCAAAAATCATCAATCAAGCTCTTCCTTGACATGTGGGATCATTTAGGGGTGGGCCAAAGATGCTGCATAGCAATAAAGCATGTAATGAAATGCATAATATTTTTTCTCACAGACCAATAGAAAAGTTAAATGTAGTTGCAACAAGGATGAACAAGTACAACGATTGTAATAATACATAAATGAATGGTGATATACGAACAACTATGATATACTACAACCATCTACTTTTTTTTTTTTTTTTGTTATTCTTTATTAGTATTCATCTTTATTCAATCAATTATTTTAGATCCTTTCTTCAATATTTTTTCTTTTCTACTATTCCTTCAACTGCCAAAATTGAGGAGAGAAGATTGGATCAAAGTCTACCTAATGGTAGTTGGGGGTGGACTTGAGAACTAGATGTAAACATAGATGAAGTGATTATTGTTGAAAATGCTATGCATTTGGGGTTGTTGAAGGGGAGAACAAGGCTGGCCTCTTGTCAAGGGTATGTTGTGAGTGATAAGCTAAAGGAAGATGTATCAAGTGTTGGTTTAAGTGGCTTTCCTTTGTTTCAAACATATAATTCTGATGCAACAACAAATTTGAGAGAAGGATCACAAAGAAACAACAAGAAATATGAGCTTCTTAATGGAAACTCTCTGTTAGGTCAAATTGGACTAATAAATTCTTTCAATGCCGATGAATAAAAAGGACTGATTTCTACCTTGGAATAAATTGAATGAATAGTGTTTTAATTTGAATTGAGTAAATATTTTTGTGTCACTAACATACACTTTATAAAGATATAGTTTGTTATCCCTATTAGATTACCAATTGAGTAGTAAGAATGATGAGTCATGAACTGTGTGTAAGTTAAAGCATCCATTGAGGATGACAAACCTTACTTCCAAACTTATCATCTTATTCAATGCCATCAACTGTTCAATTTAGCTCAACTGTTTAAATTAGTTAGTAAGAATCGAGAAGACAACTCCAATTCAAATTAAACAAAATTCACCATAGCTTGCTTCTTGCTTGCCCCTATCTCTAAAGGGGCTTACGAATGAGTGGAGTGCTTATGCACAAAATGAGCCAGTGAAGCCAAAAAATGTGAACCCTAAGGCCCTTTAGAAGGGCCTTACCTTTATATATAAATGGGAACAACCAAAAAGGGCAACCCAGTGCACGAGGCTCCCACTAACGCAGGGTCTAGCGAGGGTAAGATGTACACAGCTTTACCCACCCCTGTCTGATGGAAAACAACTTTCATGTTTGGTTCAGAGAACAGTTTTTTTGTTGAGAATTCCTTGTTCCCTTTCCCCCACATTCATTTTTCTTTGAATAAGGAAAGTGTGAGATCAAGTAAAAAAATTTGAATAGTATCTTCCTTTATTATGTACCATCAAATAATTAGTAAAACAATTACGAAGGTTGTTTGTTTTGATTTTATTGAACAACACTGTTACCACATTCTCAATGAGAATGTAATTTATCTACATATTCTTTTCCATAAATAGTGATAACCGTTAGATTTATAGTGATGGGAAATTGAACAAAAATAGAATAATATTAATTATTTGCTCAATTGCGAATGAGGATTAGTAGCAAAACGCAATCCAGTCGTGGATGATCCTATCAGTTGCAATAGGTGATTTACTAGTTTGGCCGCAACAAATGAGCCTAGTCACAATTTTTTATTTTTCTAAAGATCTTTGTCTTCGTTAGTTTTACAGATGAGTTAATTGATTCATCCAATCATAGTAGGTGTCGTTATCACATAAATTGAAGATAGTTGAAGCCTCTCAATAGCATGCAATCGATTGCAGCCAAGCTAACTCTGCGATGTGATCTAGTTTGGATAAAAGCCTTGTCTCTCTATGGATTTACATTCTTTAATAGAGACAAATGATACCCCATTGTGTTCTTAAAGCCCACGAAGTCTCATCATTTAGTTTTGTAGAAAATTTGGCAACATGACAATGTTGTACAAAGGTTTTCTCAAACACAATTCACTCAAGAGATGAAAGTGATTTCTCTCAGGGAGAATATTGCAAGAGGATGACACTCTGTTAAAACATGAAATCTTATCTTAATAGTGAGTGCAGATCCTAGAGAGCTTTGCTTATAAGAACTCATGGCTATGAAATTGTCAAGGAAGAGAGTCGAGTTAGTAATCAAATAAGAAGAAATAAGGAAAGAAAGGGATATATAGAAGATGAAGATCACACCATTATCTTCTTTCTCTTCATCAAAGATAGTCTCTAGAAAACTCAAAGCAACAGCTACTTCAAACTCTTTCTTCTTCCTCTTCTTTTCTTTGAGAAAACTTTAATCCAAAAATCTTACCTTACTTCGTTCATACTTACCTTTATTTATAAAGGAAGAGGGAGAGACATATGGCAGTGAGGCAACCCTAACCCACTCCCACACATCTTGTAAATAAGGAAGGTGGGAGTGGTTGGTAGCAATTCACTTAGCTACTTACGGCAAGTGGTTGCCCTATTTATGTTTCTAGAAACAGGGCAATCGCAACCCCTTTTTAATTTTAAAATAGTCAAATAATACCTCACTTATTTTAAAATTTTGAAAACAAGTATTATGGGATTTTAAGAGAGGTCACTGCATATACGTAAAGGTGGTGTCAACCTTAGACCTTTACATAGTGCAAACAATAAGTTGAATTTTTTAGATACAATGGACTAACCCTGAACTAATCTTGTTAACAAACAACTTCTCACACACATAGTCCTTGTAGCAAGGTTTCACTCATTTATTCAAATTAGCATCTTAAGGTCTTTGCTATATCTTGGCTTTACTAATGCTCTAGAGACAACTTAAGTCTCATATGAAGTGACCAATTTTCTCACTCATATAGGTGTGCTTCTATCAAAAGCGTACACATGCATCAACTTAATTTGTGTTTATAGAACTCATTAAAAGAGCTCAACTTCTCATCCTTCATCATCTGCAAGGAAAGCATTTGTCGATAACAAGTACATGTTTTACAAGAACTATCTTTTGTAAGAACATCACACAAGTCATCTATAAAAAACACATTTGTAGGATTACCATAGAAAGGGATAAAATTCATTAAATGAAAGTTGTGCTTAAAAGTTAGTTATATTTGGCTTGTTAGCCTATTAAACTTGAGATATAGCTAAGTTGGTTTCCCATTGAACCTTAGAAAGTCAGGTTATATACAGACCCATCCCCCTCGATGTATTGGAGGTTTAACTCCTTATTAAGGCTTTTTTATGGTGGGTCTATCAAATTCTCTTTTGACTTCACATACTATATGGTCATAATGCCATCAATGATAAGACCTCTCACATGATTGTGCTTTAGGAAATTGCTCTAGATTGTCTATTGTACTTATGATAGTTTTTCTTGAATATAGTAGTTTGATTATCATAGTAAACAATTATTATTGGCATAGGATTATCCTATATTGATACACTTACCAATACATTATTTAACCATTCTTCTTCTTCTCTTGTCGATGATAGGGTAGTGAACTCTGATTCCATAGAGAAATGAGTCAAACATGTTTTTCTTTTAGATTTCTAGGAGATCACATGCTAGAGTAAAATTCCAATTAATCACTGATTTGGATTCATCCAAATTTGAGTTTCAAGTAACATCATTGTGTCCCCAACCACAATGGGATACTTGTCTTAGCGTATTTCATAGTTCATGATTTCTTTAAGATATCTTAAAACTGTATATAATGTACTCTAGTGCATACTACCTATGTGTTACATGTCTATCTATTCAACATCCCTATTACAATATCGTACATGACATGTAATAAATAACTGATAACTTATGAGTACTTATATTATGATACATGGTTTCTCTTATTTTTCATAAGTTGGAATTCACAAGTGTGGGTGTTGGATCCCATTCAAGCATGTCGAATCTTCTAAGAACTTTCTCAATATAGTTCAATTGTGAAATCACAATTTCATCATCATCTCTGGCTATCTTAATTCCTAGGATAACTTTCATAACTCCTAGGTCCTTTATATTGAATTTCAATGAAAGAAACCTCCTTAGGTCCTTTACATAGTATAAATTATTCCTGAAGATGAGCATTTCATCTACATATAAATTGATTCACACATGATTCCCCATTGGTCTTTAAATAGAAATACATGTCTTTATCATTGGATCCAAATCCATTACCAATGAAAGTTGGTTAAAATTTGTCATACCATTTCGTAGGTGCTTCTTTTAATCTATATAAGGATTTTGTTAGCTTGCATACTTTATCTTTTTGCCTAGGCACAACAGATGCTTCTGGATGATCTGTAAATCTCTTCTTTAATTTAGTCATTGGAACACAGTGTTTACATCAATATAATGAATGATTAAATTATTAATGGTAGTCATAACTATTAGAAACCTGATAGTTGATATCCTTGCTACTGGGGAATAGCTATCAAAGTAGTCAAAGTCTTTCTTCTCTTTGTACCCTTTAGCCACCAACCGGGTTTTATATTTCTTAAATGTTCTATTAGGTTTAACTTTCTTTTTTGAATATTCGCTTGCATCAAATTGATTTTCACCCTTAAGTAAGATCTACTACTATCTAAGCATTGTTAGACATTATTGAGTGCATTTCATCATTCACTTTTTTTTAATATGTCACATCAAGCGATTTTATGGCTTCTTGGTAAGATAGTGGATCTCCTTCCATCATGCAGATAACAAAGTTGGGACCAAAGTCCTTAGGCTTCCTTTTTCTTATACTCTTTCAAGGTATATGATTTTTTTTATTTTTAGCAAGTCTATTGATTTTCCTTGAAATAGGTTCATTCAGCCCCACTATTTTGAAGTTTTTAAAGGAAAAATATCCTTGAAAAAATCAGCATTAGTGGAATCAACAATGGTATATAAAGAAGAAGTTTGTAGATTTAGAAATCTATAGACTTTACTTGTTATTAAATATCTAATAAAGGTGAAGCCAATTTTTATTGGTCTGACCTTGGAGGTGTACTCATGCCACCCTAGGTTCTGAAGTAACTAATGTTGGGATTCATTCATTTCCATATTTGATATAGAGTAACATCCAATTTTTTTTTAAGAATTGGATTCAATATATAACAAGCTACTATCAAGGCTTCACCTCCATAGACTTAGGAAAGATTTGGATTACCAACATCACATTGAGCATTCCTGTCAGAGTGTGATTTTTTCTCTCAACAACTCCGTTTTGCTATGGAGTTTAAAGTGTTGGGGTTTTTGTGTGGATTCCATCATCTTCGTAGAACTTGATAAATCCAAAGTCTATATATTCTCATTCTCTATCTTCTCCTAAAATTTTAATTTTCAAGTAAAAAATATTCCCAACTTTAGCTCCATAGGTCTCGAACTTTTCAATTGTTTTATCCTTAGTCCTTAAAAGAACGTGTAAGTATATTCCGATGCATCTTTGATAAAGGTTTTGAAGTATTTCTTTTCTCCTCTAGATAATGTGAGTAATTTCATAAATGTCAGTGTGGATAAGATCTAACACGTTTGATGATCTTTCCACACTCGTGAATAAATTGCATGTGACTTTGCATTTACTACATGGGATACATTTATCAGTTATTAAATCATCAAAATTGATAATTAATCAGAGAATTTTCAGAGGTTTGATTTTGTTATAATGAACATGACCTAATATATCATGCCATAAATCACAAGACTTAATCAATGAAGTAAAAGTAGAAGGAATTTGATTAGTAATATTAAGGTTAAACATTCTAGATGAGGCAAATCTCTTACCTACAAACACACCATGCTTAGTAAGTATAAACCTTTAAGATTCAAACATTATATTGAATCCATGCTTACTAAGAAGAAAGTAGGAAATTCAGTTTTTTTCTGATATCATGGGCGTGTAAGACTTCTCTGAGGGTAATAGTCTTCCCATAAGTAAACCGCAACTCTACAATGACTTTTTCAACTACCTTAGAGGATGAGGAGTTTTCCATGAATGTGTTTATACCATCCCCCATTAGTACATAGGAGGTAAATAAGTATTCGTTTTCACAAATGTGACAAGAGACAGTAGTGTTAACCACCAGTTAACTTCATTTCCGATCACATTGGCTTCATTGACAATAGTTGTCATATCATCATCATTGATTGTTTTCTTGTTCTTGTACTTTTTGTTGTCATTTTTGTCATCATCATCATATTTTCTATGGTGACAAGTTTTAGCTAGATTCCTTGGTTTTTCCACAGACATAGGAATAGAATTTTCTCTTTGATTTTTCAAGAGACTTCTTTTTTCCATTGTCAAACTTCTTAACTTCTCTTTTATTGTGAGTGAATCAACCCTTTAGTTTTACTTCCACTACATGGGCCTTCTCAGATAGCTTAGTCTTCTTAACTTTGTTTCTTGCAAGCTCTTTAACTCACAAATGATGCATTAGAATATTTAGTACCATATCATCTCTGTCGTTCATCAACTTCATCTTATAGTCTTTCTAAGACAGATGAAACTTGGAGATTAGCATGTTGACATGGAAGACGGGATCAAGAGTCATCCCGACAGAGGTAATTGAATCAACAATGTTTTGAAACTCCTTGGTTTATTCCACAACAGACTTACCATCTAGAACTTTTAACTCACCATAGTTTAGAAGATTAAGTCTTTTGCTTCTTGATGCTTCTCCCTTGTAGGCGATAATCACAACTTCCCATAAGTCCTTTACAGTTTTACTCTTCTTGGTAAACTAGTTGAAGAAATTATTAGAGAGTATCTCAAGAATGTGATCTTGATACTTGTAATCAATAGCCCTCCAATTAGTGTTGGCTAAGGGCAACATCATTTTTTTCTTTTATTACTTCATTCTTGGAAGGGATAAGTGGTGGCTCAACAGTTAGTTTCATGGTGATGAGAAATTAAAGAATAATATAATAATATTAATTATTTTCTTAGTTGCAAATGGGGATCAATCGCAAAACACAATCCAATCACCAACAATAATTTTGTCACGGATCTAGGTTCAATTGCAGATGATCTTGTCAGCCGTGAAAACCTTTTAGTTGCAATAGGTGATTTCAATTGTGATTCACTGATTTAGTAGTGACTAGTTGCGATTTTCAACTTTTCCAAAGATCTTTTCTTCTTCAATTTTATTGTTGAGTTAACCGATTCATCTGAGCGTAGAAGGTGTTGTTATCACATTTTTTAAAGGTAATTGAGGCATCCCAATAACATGTAAGGGATTGCAGCCAAGCTAACTCTGGGATATAAACTAGCTTGGGTATAACCCTTGTCCTTTTACCAATTTGCACTGTCCGGTAAAGACTAAGGATACCTCATTATGTTCTTAAAGCCCAAGAGTTTTAGGGTTTAGTTTTGTAGAAAATCCAGTAGTATAACAATGTTGCAAAACGGTTTTCTCAAACACATTTCACTCAAGAGATCAAAGTGATTTCAATCATGGAGAATACTGAATCTCAAGAGGATGATTCTATGTTGAATTAGACAATCTTCTCTTAATACAGAGTACGGATCCAAGAGATAGCCTTGGTTATAAGAACTCATGGGTGTGAACTTCTCAAGGAAGAGAGCCAAGTTCAAGAAGTGAATAAGAAGAAAAAAGGAAAGAAAGAGAGATGAAGAACACAATGTTTTCTTCTTTTTCTTTAGTCTTTGGAAAACACAGGCTAGCAGCTGCTTGAAACTCTTTCTTCTTCTTCTTCTTTTCTCTGAAAAAACCCTAATCCAAAAATCTCCCCTTAGTTTGTTCATGCTTGCCGGAGAGGGAGAGGCATGTGGCAATGAGGCAAACCTAACCCACTCCCACACATCTCTACAAATAAGGAAGGTGGGAATGGTTGGTCTCCATTCATTCCACCACTACTTACAGCAAGCCATTGCTCTATTTCCATTTTTGGAAACAGGCAGTCACAGCCCCTCTTTAATTTTGTAATACTTCAACAATTATAAGTGGCCTTATAATTGCCATTGATTAGTTTATGTTTATAAGAGTCAGACTTCAGTAAAATTAAGTTCATTGTCTTATTAATATCTTTGTTGTCATTAGCCCAAAATAAGCTTCTGTATAATCTATCATCACTAGAAATGAAAATCCAATATATATAAAGCACACTAGTACTTAATGTCAAAGTAAATTCATAGCTGGTTACAGAAAAAAGTAAAAAAAAAAAAAAAAATACAAGTTGAAGTTCACATATGATTAAATGTTGACAAGAAAGACATCCATATTTTTATTTTTATTTTTAGAAAATTCGTCTGATTTCTTAGAATCTAATCTTCTGCTCCCTTTCAAAAAAGAATAAAAGTCATAAATTTAACCATTCATAGTCGTGTAGAATTATATGCTTCATTGGAATACCCCAAACACTCATGTTGAAGAATGCCTATAATTTCAACGAACTCTAAATTAAATTTTAACAATAGAAGACCATCTACATGATTTCAAGGACTTGAAAATATTCTAGATATAAATACTTCTTTCTCTTTTTGTTTAATTAGACTGGTTAGGAGCTCTTTTAGTTGAAGAGTAGAAGTACTAATGGTTATGAACTTGCAAAATTCCTTCTTCTATGACAATATGGAAGCAACTGTTCACCAGATTGGAATGCTAAATATGATTGTAAGCAATACCAATTTTTGTGAGAGAATTGTGTTCGTCTCTATAGGAAAGGTAATTTTATGTAGCATGAAAAACAGGTAATTGGCAAATCACTTTCAGTAATATTACTAAGAAAACGATGATGTGAGATTTGGAGTAAATAATATTTACGATTTTCAATGGCATATACATAGCTACCGACAGGGTTGTAATCTTGATTCACTATAACATAACCTCATCTTTCTTCTTCAAAGGTTGCAGGAATCATAGCTAATATACAATTTGTTACATGTGAAACAGTGAACATGTCTTCTTCAAAGGTTGCAGGCTACGGGGTTTGTTTCTAATCTGAAATATTGTTAGCCATCATGTCCTTGTATATTGAAGTAAACCATGATGTTCTTGCAGCACTTTGCCAGGTTTGTGCAATTAGAAGCCACTCCCTTGCCTTGTCCATAAAATCAACCCCAGCCCTTTGAACATGCATTCTGTTGGGACATTTAAGTAACCTAATATAGGTCTTCAAGTCATGAACACATGAAGGGTCTTGCATCTTGAAAAAGTCAAGAGACAGTTCAACCCCTACATGGGCATAACATGAACAGCTCCAAGGAAGCTCATATCTCCCTCCCAAAATCATAAAATTCTCATTGAAGAAAACACCAGGTAGCTTGGTAATGGGGTCATTAATGTTCACTATTCTTAAAACCTTAACCCCCAACTCTTCACATCTTTCCTTGAATCCAGGATTCCCGACTCTTGGACCTGCAAATGAGTAAACTGTAACAGGTACCTCTCGGTTTGAATCATCTCTATTCAAGCCGAGCTCTGCAATATCGTAAGCAAGAAGAAGAGCCAAAGCACTCCCCATGCTATGTCCAGCCAATGTTATACTCACCTCCTCACCTTTATACTTGTTCAAAATGAGAGATAACTCAGAAAGAAGCTGTTCACGGCAACTCCCAAGCCCAAACTTTCGATTGCTATCTTCTGAAGTATACAAGCTCAGAAATCCTGACTCCACCTTCACATCTGGCCGGGGATTTTGAGGATCTAACCTCGCTGGAGACAACGAACTCATGAAGTTGGCGATCCACTCGGGGTAAGTCACAGTTCCCCGGAATGTTACTAGCACATCTCTTCTACCGAGCCTCCTCACTGCCTCGTCTGATGAAACAGCAACATATCCAATCCAGCGAGAACAACACGTTCCTTTCTGGATTGGAATATTAATGTCAGGTGTTGCGTAGATGTACTTAGTAACTTCATAGCCCGAGTTCTCCATGCCAACTTCTTTCAAAATGTTCTTCCTCCCATACTTGCAATTCAAGTAGCGTTTCGAGCTTGGGTCGAGGTCGAAGGCCTTGTAACACGCAATGACGAATTCGCCATACCGAATGATTTCGTCCCGCAGAAGAGGGCTTAAGGGTTCTACAAGATTTTCCCAATTGTTGAAACCTTGAATCTCTCTCCAAACATTTGCCAAACAGGAGCTAGTTTGGGACACAGGAGATGCCACCTTGGGTGCAACCAAAGAGGCACTAACAAATTGTCGACTTGACGAGGTGATACTCTTCTCCTGCAATTTAACCGGGCTAAAAGATGATTGTCCAGGCTTAGACACGCGAGTATCACTTGAAATTGGAAGAAGGTTTGGATTTAGACTCGTCAACAGAACAGTTGAAGCCATTGATAAAGATGGTGGGAAGGGGGCCGGGGGAGAAAATTTGGGTTGAAGGAGACAGACAGGAGTGCAAGAAGGACAGAGAGGCAGTTGGGTATATATAAAATGGGGGAAGGAAGGGTAAAGATTGGAAAATCGGAGCTCCTTGTGAATGACAATTAATAAAGCACAAAAGCATGTTTGGCGAGGATTTGACTGAGATTACTGGGGATTTAATTTTGTGGTCGGTTGGGTACATGGGAACTGTTAAGTTAGATGTTGCGGCTATAGAAAAGAACGGGAAAAAATAACGGCTTCACGCCCTTGATGGTTTCATGGTGATTTTCTTCACAACCCTGGGATTGGAAATTTTTCAAGTGCCGCGAGTTTCGTTATTTCAATCTTAAATAATTCCTTAATTTTTTTTTATGTTGGAGGACTTTCGACGCAGCACTGGGGGTCCATTTCCTTAATGTTCCCCCCATTTGCCCTCGTAGAATTTCAATTATACCTTCCTATTTATTTTAAGCGTAGTGACAAAATAGTGCAAGTGAGAACTATGCAAAGTAAATCCTATACGGTGAAAAAACATTAGGGTAAAGTGCCATTATATTATTTCGCAAAGTGTCCGGGAATTTCATCCAAAATTTAAAGCTCCTGCCATTTTGGACACTTGTGGAATGTTGATATCACAACACTCTACTATAATGTCATTTCAGAGGATCCTTAATTAGTACAAGCAAGCATGTTTTCTAGAAGCCGAAGAGCCTTCGCAGCCCTCCTGATCCGCCTGTTATGACCTGATAGGAACCGTCTGGCCTCTAACAGGTTAACACCTCACCAAACAGGGGCGGTTTGGATCCTGTCTGACCTTTTTTCGGTGACGTGTCAACCTGTTAGGCCCTAGACAGGTCCTAACGGCCCATAAGGTGGCCAGACAGGATCTAAAACCCTAATGCCATTAATCAGACTTAAGCACACGATTCAAGTTAACATGTGGGGTTGGCACGTATGATGGATTAAGGGTAGAGGTGACAATTCCTGATACGACTGACCAATTGGTGCCTCCCCCCCCCACCCGATATCAGGTTGGTTTATTGGTTAGATTTGAGTCAGGTTCATGTAGGTAAGTTTCAGCAGCCATATAGACCCGGGTCAAATCCATTTAGACTAATTTCGCATTAACCTGGTCATGCTTCCAGTCACACCCTAAAATATGGTCTACTGATCTCAATTTTTGTCTAAAGATGGGTGTTATTGGCTTAGGTTGAGCATTTTACAAAATGACCTGGGTCTGAGATGTAGCCATATCCTCTGCGACAAGGTACAACACAGACACAAAGGGGGTGGAGCCCATACATTCTCTGCAGGGCCCCACCCCCCTATGTGTCTGTGGCATACTGTGTCGCAGAGTAGGGTGACACGAGTCCTTCTGAGGTAACCGTATCCAACTTCACCCAATGCCCCCTAAAAAGGGGCCCGTCTAGTGAAGCACCCAGAACGGCACTTATAGAAAAAGGGTTTTTTCTTAACCATTAATGATTTAATACTCTAAACTAGTATATTTGACTCTAAGGCCGGTGGTCATCGTTACATCATATCTGACTTGGAGAGATCAGTGGAAAATTGAACTGATGTTTCCTAATCGATCCAAGGTGTAAGTATAGCCGATAATTATGAAGACCCAAGGTCCCTGTCTAAGGGGAGATATTGTCTACGCCGCCCCCCACTGCGATGTTCAGGAGCCGAGACAGAGGGGGGGAATCAATTCAATTTTTGGGGTAAAGTGACATCTTCAAAAGTGAATTGATTCCCCCCCTCTGCCTCGGCCCTCAAGCGTCGCAGACGATATCAGGCCCTGTCGAATGTTCCCTAAATATAACAAATATGTTACTCTACTTATATTTCATACATTCTTCTGGGAGCATATTGGGACGGTCCGGGGTCCCATAACCCACCATGTTTCTCATGTTCAAAGGATTGGGACCCACCCTTAATAGGTTGTCTATGCGCCAAAAAATAAATAGCCTGATTAGATAATTTATTTAACCAGATTTCTAATGGACTTTGTGAACCATTGAAGTGAAGACAAAAATATGTGAATAAATCAATTTTGCGATTATTATTATTATTTTTATTTTTATTTTTTATTTTTGGGAGGGGAGGAGTGGTAGAGAATCTTGGGATCATCTGCTCAATATAAGTTTGTTCTACCTAATCCCTTAGGTGGGGACTACCCAGTGGTGGGACCTGCCTCCACTGGTGAGAGACATGGCAACTTATAGGGGTCCCAAAGCATTCTATGGCCCAATAGCTCTACACCCAGGGTATTGCCTTTTCCTTTTAAGTATTTGTTAATAGACATTACCTATTATGTATTTGATTTGAGATAAAAACTAAATATCACAACTACGATATTAAAATAATTGAGAGGTATGGGGATAGCGGCTGTTTCATAAAGAAAATCTTAGACCTTTCCATATTGGTTACCAAAAGAAAAATATCCTTTCCATATTGATTCTGCTGTATTGGCTTCTGAAGATTGTAGGAATGGAAAAACTGTATTGGTGTGTCCCACTACTTTCAAATCAGATTGGTTTCAGATGTCGGTTCATGTAAAATCGTGACTTTTACTATAGATAAAGGAAAATGCCTTTCAGTATACAATGAAGGTAAAAATGGATGTATTTTGGTGCACTAATCAAGATTTATGGTGAAAAACTCATGTAATCTGTTTAATTTTTTTTTTATTATATATATGCACTTCTTCTAAAATACATACCACGTCATAAAGATTACATTAATGGACCCACCAATTAAAACCTTGTCGAATTCAGTCAGTGGGGAACGGGAGTTTGCATCTATTCTCTCTGTCAATCCTGTAACTGTTACTCTTCTCGCAGATATTCCAATTATAGAAACTTTTGAAGGAAGTCAAGTAGATTTAGTTCTTTTTTTTTTTTTTTTTTAGTTAGGTTTTTTAAAATTTAAATTTATATCCAAGAAATTGGAATACCATTGATATATAATAAAAAAAATTCCACAAAAATTTAAACAATAAGCAATTTGAATAACGAAGTAATATCTCCAATTGATGAGATAATAAAATCATCAAATAATTTTTCAAGATTAAAAAATATCAATGATATGATTTAGTTGATGGAAGATTCAATTAAAACTTAAAATTCTTAAATATAAATAGAAAATAAAGTAAATGAAACAAAGATCCTAATTATGTGAAGCAGGAGAGAATCAAATTGATGTCACCAAGAAAGTGTAACCAATAAAAATGAAATAGTGCAATTGATCCAAGCTTTGGCCAAATAATGGACAGCAACATAGCTTCACAATTCCCCCACAAAATCAGCAATTATGTGCCGAAAAATAATTTTAAAAACTTGATATAATTTCTCACATGTATTTCTATTAGCATAATCTTTGGGATTGGGATTGATATATAAATTCCATCCATATCTCCCAAATCTTCGGATTGATTTTTCTTCTTTTTCATTGAGATTATTGTATAAAAAGAAGGATGTGATTATATAAAACAATATACATGATAGAATAATAATAATAATAAGTTTATCCAAATGGACATAAGCATAAGGTGAACGATATTTATATTTTTCTTTATTTAATCTACAATTCTCAATTCTTTTCTACTCATAAGAAATCAGCAAATCAACTAAAAAAAAATATTAGCAATTGTATGCCCCTAAGCTTTTATATTGACTTGTTAACAACTCCTAATCAAACTGATTGTCAAATAATGACAATCAGAGACTTCATGAATGCTTAAAACCTACTCCTTCCTAGTAACAATTTTAATGGAAAAAAGAAAACATTAATTCCAAACTAGCTAATTCCAACTCAGTCCAACTCAAACTCATAAATCACCTAGTAATTACTAGAAATTACTTAGTTAGAAATTAGTCCTAGATTCCATAAAAAATATAAGATTATGCTGACCTTTTGTGGACCCGCATGTCTCC
>JAOXJP010053864.1:0-15914 GCA_025762735.1 Platanus orientalis
TCTCTAGGTATATAAACTAGAAAATGATCAATTTTGTGAAGGTACATTAATGGAGATTTCAACAGAAAAACTCAAAAAATTTAACACAACTTCAACAACAATTGATTTTTCAAAATATTGTTCTTACCTCTTATAGCTAACCCAAAGACCTCCCAAAAATACCAAAATCTTGCTACAACCTTGCTCCAAGTGTAAACAAAAATCCACCAAAACTTGTTGGTTAACTGTGTGATGCCTGACACTGCTACAGACATTCCCTATTTAATAGGATGAGGTCAAACAAGTAAAAGACTACTCCCAAGTGGATGATCGTATGGAGGTCCTAGACACCCCTTCATTGGTTATTGTATAGTGATCAAATGAGTCATGAACTATTACCTAAAATATGCAAAAAAACTAAAGAACAAAGTGAAGAAAAAAAAAGAAGATCAAAGGAAAAGCAATGTAAGAATGGAGATTAGATGAGATAAATAAGAAAGAAAGAACAATAATAGATGGAGAAGAAAGAGGTCAAGAGAAGTTCTACTGCCCACTTGTGGGTTTCAAACCAAATTCTTTATTCACGTTAAAGCTCCTAAATCGTCCCAACAGTAGGGTTTTTAAACCTTTTTAATAAAAATATTTTAAAGTCCCTAAAATACCCCCCCCCCTTTACTTGGGTCACACGGTCAGCACTATTCTCCCCTATTTTGCAAAAAAAAAAAAAAATTACATAAGTTACTAAAATAACCCCTTAAACATTACTACTCACTAACCCACTAACATATAGCTGTAAAAGCCTTATTTCAACTCAAAATTAAAAGAAAAACATCCTAAAACATCCTCTACCATGGACATCTGCCCCCATTCCTCTTTTCATGAGCAATCTTGGATTTAGGCTTCCAAATAGGGTAGGCTTTCTCCAAATAGTGGAGAGTTGTTGCATCACTCTAGCTTCTTCTTCTTGGCATGGTATGCTCCCGCATCACATCAGTACTTCTTCAAAACCACATACGGACATTAACATCTCCCAAAAAATCTCAGATAAAAAAAAACCATGAAATCACTATGCACTGTGCTGCCTTGTCTGTTACAAGGTAAACCTTGGGAAAATGAGGGAAAATTAAAACCACCTAAGAAAAGGAGAGAAAAGGAAAGGAAAGAAAAGTTATTGTTAATTTCCTTCCCTTCCCTTCCCTTCTTATTCCCATCGTTTTGGTAGGAATAGGTGAAGCAAATATATGAAGAAATGGGACAGCATGGGAAAGGTTCAACACACTAGGTGGTTTTACTAAGTTTTCCCATCTAGTATCCCCATGCATCAGACAGCATGAAAGTGGGGTTTCTTAGGAAAAAAATAATAGTTTCTCTCATTTTCCCATGGTTTACCTTGTACCAGACAATAGTTTTGGTAGTTGTGACAATAATATGGTTGAAAAATATTTCCTCAAGAAACTAACTGATATGGTTATAAACTATTATGTCCCATTCATAAATAATTTATTGATATCGAATATCATTTTTCAACCTCACTATGTGCATGGCTGGCAAATGTGGATGACATCTGTGAGTTGAATATGAAAGATGTTGAAAACTTTCAAACAACATTTCCTTGATAACCTTATGGTAATTTGTATTTTTTTTTAAAGGATTATATCATAATAAAAAAATTGGTGTGTGTGAATAATTAATGTACTTCATGAATTGATGCCATGATGGGGTTCTCTCTCTCATGTGTGGGTGTGTGTGCAAGTGGATAGAACTAGAAACATAATATTATAATCTCTTCAGTGAAATCTGATTAAACTAGAACTATAATATCAAGTCCAGTTGAGATTAATATGAACATTTTGAGTTTATGACTGACTTAATATATAACGATTAGTGATGCACTCAAGCTATTTTAGTAAAAATAGTAGTAGAAACAAGGAGATAGTTAAGATTGATGGCCATGAGATACCCCAGAGCAACCATGTTGAGGGAATGTTTGAAGAGAAATTTGACAATAGAGTATGGTGGATGAAGTGGATAGGTGCCACTAGAGTGTTGTGTTATTATCACATACCATTAGAATATAAGGAAAATTGTATTAGGCAACTATGACATCAGCCATGCTTTATGGATCATAATGTGGGGCAATCAAGGAACGCCACATAGATAGAATAAGTGTATCAATGGAAAGACTAGAAATTATAGAACAAGAAATGAATGCATTTGGGGGAACTTAGGGGTAGCACCAATAGGTGACAAGATGAAGGAAAGTCAACTCAAATGGTTTGTTATGTGTGGCAAAGACCAATTATTACACTAGTGAGGAGTTCTTTGGTTCAACTTGAAGGCTGGTCTTGGGTTGAAGTAGAATGAAAAGACATGAGGGCTTATGATTTTAATGAAGATATGGCCTTAGGTAGAGTAGAATGGCAGAACAGAATTCATATAGCCAACCTAAGTAACTGGGATAAGGCTTCATTGAGTCGTGTTGATAATGATCTAACTAACGAGGAACCAAACTCATTTGCTAATCAACTAGGGCATTTAGAATCTCATTACCCGTTGGATTTTAACATGAACAACAAGATAAATTTGACACAATGACATGTTAAAACTCAGTTAGAACCATTTATAGGTTCTATCATGATATCTTGTTGCTTGATTTTTCATCCTAATCACATTAACGCAATTGCAATAGTTCTAAGTATTATGTTCAACCACTATTCTATAGATTAAAATGTTTAAACTATGTTGGTATCGTTAGTTCTGGTTTGACTAGGAAATTAAACTAAAAGAAGATTGAGTTAGCTTTTAGTTTTTATCCTTACTATCACTGATTTTCTAAAGATAAGCCAGATCCCTACGTTATTTATCACTTTAATGTTGAAGTTATAGTTGTATAAGATAGTAGGAATAGTGAAGTGGCAATTCTCTTAATGTTTGGAAGGAGCAACTAAGACTCACTTCCAAACAACGTTTGGAAGTGACCTTCAAGAAGATAAACTAGGAACTTGCTATTTATCAAGTTTTTACTAACCTTCAAGAAGCTCACGCAAGACTCACTTCCAATCATTGGCCGATCTTCTTAAACACAGAAAGGTTATGGGCCAAAACTGTTTAAATTTGAAAATATGTACACTCTCCATCCCTCTTTCTAATCCTTGGTTGAATAATGGTGGAATGTTTGTGTGTTTGAAGGTGAAAAGGTTACAAGTTCACCCAAAAACTCAAGTTTATCAAACACAACCTCATAAAGTGGAATAAATCTACCTTTGAAAAATTGGGCTCGAACAAAGACTAAGTTATGGAAGAAATCACAAAACTTGCCACCCTTTCATCAAATGGAGGTGCTTTGAATGAGGAGTTAAGATCTAAGAGGTTGCTTCTGGTGGCAGAACTTGAATCCATTCTTAGAAGTTTATTGGAAGCAAAAGGCCAAGGACAAGTGGCTCAAAGAAGGAGATGGTAATACCATATTTTTCCACCGACTTGCAAATGGAAGACAAAGAAAGAATCCTATCTCAAAACTCTTCAATAATGGAGAGGTGGAATCAAATTTTGGAAATTTTTCTTTGGAAATAGAATCCTTTTATGAGAAACTTTTTAAAGCGGAGAACATTTCCTGGCCCCAAATTGATAACTTTTTTTATTCTCTCCTCCCCTCTGACAAGTCTGAAGCTCTTGAGAACCAATTTTCTACAGAAAAAATCAAGATGCCATCTTTAATATGAATAAAGACAAATCTCCGGGTCCGGACAGCTTCTCAATGCTCTTCTACTATATATGTTGGGATTTCATTAAAGGTGGTCTTTTAAAGGTATTCCATGAATTTCGAAATCATCCATAAAGGAACCAGAGCAAACTTCATTGCAATTATCCTAAAGAAAGAAGGCCTTTGTAGAGCCTCTAATTTTAGACCAATAAGCTTGGTTGGTAGCATGTACAAAATCATTGTCAAGGCCTTATCATGTAGATTGAGGCTTGTCGTGTATGAGGTTATATCAACTGTCAAAGTGCATTCATAAAAGGAAGGGAAATTATAAATGGAATTTTGGTGGCCAGTGAATGTGTGGACTCTTGGAAGAAATCCTCCTTTGAAGGGCTTATCTTTAAAATCGATCTCGAGAAGACTTTTGATAGAGTTGACTAGGGATTCCTTGAATGGGTACTATCTAAAAAAGGATTTGGACATAAGTTGATTCAATGGATATTGGACTGTGTGCCAAACTTGTGGTATGCCATTCTCATAAACGGGACTTTAAAAGGATATTTTGGTGCTTTAAGAGGAATAAGACAAGGGGACCCTTTGTCCCCCTTTTGTTATCCTTGGTAGTCGATGGTCTTAGTGTTATTTTTAACCATGCGGTTTGGGCAGGTTTAATTGAAGCTTTCCATATCAATGACTTGAATATCTCACACCTACAATTTGTAGATGATACGTTGGTACTCATAAAACCATATTTGAAGGAGTTATGAAATAAAAAATGATTGTCAAAGTCTTTGAGATCATTTCGGGCTTAAAAGTAAATTGGGACAAGTCATGTGTTGTAGGTACTCATGTGGATGGTGTGGAACTAAGTATGTTTGCTTCTATCTTGGGATGTAAGGTGGAAAAATGCCTGCTCAAGTATTTAGGAATGCCTTTAGGAGGAAGTTCAAGATTGACAAGTTTTTAGGACCCAATGGTTAAGAAAGTTGAAAAAAGATTGGCTTGTTGGAAATAGTCTCAAATATCTTTGGGGGGCAGAATTACTCTTGTAAAGGCAGCATTGTCCAACATTCCTATTTACATGATGTCTTTTTTCAAGATTCCAACAAAAGTTGCCAAAAAAGTTGAATCTCTTTAGAGGTCATTTTTATGGGAAGGGGGAAACCAAAAGAAAATTCATCTCATTAAATGAGAATTGGTTTGCTGCCCCAAAAAGGAGGGTGGTCTAGGCATTGGAAACATCTCACTGAAAAATCAAGCTCTTTTGGGGAAATGGCTATAGAGGTTCGTCCCTAAAGAAGGGGAGCATTTGGCATAACTTAATTGCGTTTACTCAAGTATGGAACATACTCAAATTGATCGAATAATAACTGATGTAGGATATCCAAAAGAATGAATTCCTACAATATAAGATTATGGTGGTATAATGCAAAACACTTTAGAGAATGCAAATAATGATTACTGAATTAAAGAAATAATAGAAATGCAATTAAAACAATTTCAAGAATTCAAGATTCAATTAAAAGATTTATAAGAATTAAATTCTTGAGTCAAGAAAAGGTGAAAGAATAAATGGAAATAGATTAAGACAATCAAGAAAGGGCTTCTTGATAGTTTTTGGGTGGGAGAAGATGAAAAGAAAGTGTATGAATGTTGTTATCATATTTGAAAATCAAGAATCTAATCAAGAACTTAATCAAGATTGTTTTATAATGATTCTTAGTAATCTTTAATGTAAGAAAATAATAAATCAAAGAAAGAAATATAATCTCAACAAGATTATAATGAAGATTCAAGAAAAGAAAGGCAGAGAAGAGAGAGAGAAAAAGGAGAACAAGAAAGAATAAGAAGAAGATGAAGAACTCACCTAACCGTAAGAGGTATAGAGATGTAGCCAAACCTTGGGCTTCAAAAACCAACTTCAATTCATAAATTTTTTTCAACTCCTAGTACATGAGGTCTTTGTGACCTATTTATAATAATAAAAAAATTAGAATTAGACCAAAATACTCCTCCCTTGTATGGTCAAGCAAAAAAAAACAAAAAACAAAATCTTAAGAAATTATAAAAACAGTCATAAACTATTCTAAATTAATTTTAGTCCCTCTTCATGGCTCATATGACCTTATTACATCAATCTCATTAGTAAAACCTTCTTAAAATAGAAAAAAAACATCTAAAATAATTCTTAAAACAAAAAAATAAAGGAAAAATCTTGTGGACAGCACTATGTTGTCTTCTTGCATCATTTGTTCTTAATCTTGGGCTTCAACAAAGGTTGAAACTTCTCAAGCCATGTTAATGCCACTGCATTAGTAACCCAACTGCAAACTTTCGAACTCCTTGTTTTGTAAAAATATCCTCGCTATCCATTCTCTTATTGACCCTCATATAAGTCTTGTGGTTGGGAATGGAAACTGCATTAAATTCTGGAAAGACAATTGGTGGGGTGGTAGTCTTTTAATGGTTCTTTTCCTTGCCTACTCCGAATTTTATGCTTCAAGGATTCTTCCATTGCCGACACCCTTTCTTTTTCAGGTAATGGTAGCTTATCTTGGAACCCCCTTGAGTTTGAAGTCAATATCGTAGGTTCCCTTCAATTGGTATGCCTCTCTCCCTGATAGGTTTAAATGGTCTCTTGTTTATTCAGGACCATTCACGGTCAAATATTTCTTTGATAAGATCTCATCATCTCCAAACTCCTTCCCCTCTTTTCCGGTCTCCAAAGTATGGAAAGGGATCTCTCCCCCATAAGTTCAAACATTCATCTAGATTTCTATTCATTGTTGACCATGGATATGCTACAGATTAGAATACCTTATTTGTGCCTTTCTCCTTGCATTTGCCTCTATGTCAAATCCAGGAACCACATTATGATTCATTGCTCTTTCACTAAAACAATTTGGGATCATTCTTTGCTGGGTTCCATTGAGTTGGACCATGCCTTACACCTTCTCGACCTTGTTAGGTAATGGTATTATGGTTCTCTTATGGAAAGAAATTTTGGATGGGTATCTTGCATGGCATTTGTTGGGGTATTTGGAAAGAGTGGAATCAAAGAATCTTTGAAGATGTGAAGAGATCTCCTTTAGAGGTGACTGATTCTATTGTATATGAGGTGGCCTCATGGGCTGTTGCATCCAAGCTATTTGGTGGGTTATCTATTAACGATTTTACAAGGGATTGGTAATCATGTATTTTCTCATTATTTTTATCATGTAATCTCTAATTTGCTACACAAACCATAGGTCTTTTCTTGTACTTTGCCCTCCACTTTCTCTTTTTTCCTCCTTTAATAAAATCTGTTATTCATAAAAATAATAATAATAAACAAACAAATATAAGATACTCGATGTTGGGGAAGGAACATATAGAAAATGAACACAAATGGGTGGTTTGTTGAGTGAAGAGAGACGTGAAGAATGTGGGAATCTCTTGAAAATAAGATGTTTAGATGAAGCAAAGGTCAGCCCAAATGATCACACAAGGATTCAAGAGAAGTAACATAAGTTTTTTGTTTAGCTGAATGGCATTGTTACCAGTCTTATGCATTGAGATTTTCTCAAAAAGTTTCTTCGTTGCAATCAAGTCATCACTGGATGCTGCATTTAGGTGAACTTGTAGATGAATTCATCTGTGTTTGTGTTTATCAGTTAGTTTCCAAGAGAAAGAAATCCCATTAAAGACCAAATCCTAAATATCACAACCCACATGCCTTACATAATATTTTTAATAGAGAAGGATTCGAAGAATCTAGCAAATCCAGCGATGCATCCAGCGTATCCAACTCCAACGCATCTAGCGAAGCATCTAGCACACCCAATTCGTATCTAGAGAATTCCTTAATGGGAATTGGAAGATAGTTGTAGAAGATTTTAGGTTTGTGAAGTTACCTACTTTGTAAAATATGTAAAAGATTTGATTGAGTTTCCAAACATGATGAAACTCCATTGTTGTAAACTTTTTCTCTATTTAAAGGAAACAGTGGTCACTTTCTTCTCACATTGAGAGAAATCATTTCTTAAATACCTTGAGTTTATTACATGGTATTAGAGTGGGTTAGCATTTTGTCTTCTGCCGGAGCTCATTTGTTTACCATCCAGCTGATACCCACAAGGTAAAAGAGTAACCGTTGTCTTATTCTAAACAATACATCTATATGCTTTCTTATTTCTCTCAAGCTTAATTTCCAGTAGATCATTGAGTATCCACAAGGTAAAAAGAGGCAACTTTTGTCCTATTCTAAACACCTGTTGTAGGTCCTTTCATCTCTTGGAGTTATCATTATCATCCCCATATTCTACTGTTGTACATGTTATCCTTTTTTCATCTAAAACATTTGCATTAAATTACAAAGACTTTTGACTATTCTATTGGACTTTTGACTGCATACACAAACAAGTCAAGAAGCAATGAAAAATGATATCATAAATCATCGGAGTCCATCTTGTAACCTGCATTACTGTAATTCGGTCCCTCCTAAAACAGTTAATACTTTATCATGATAAGGCTTGAACCCAAGTCCATTTAAAACCTTTTCAATGACATCTTTTCAAAATCGTTACCCTTATCCTTCTACTATAAACATAGCCAATTATGTTTCTTTGAAATTGACCCAAACAAATTATTTATTGTGGAAGACACAAATTGTCTCTTTGATTGAAAGCCAAGACTGGGAGGGCTTCATTTATGGAAATACACCCATGCCACAACGAGAGATTGACTCTGATGATGGGAAAGAGAAAATCTCAAATCCAGCTTACATGTCTTGGATCAGGATTGATAGACTGGTGAAGACATGACTTACCAGTACCTTATTAGAAGAGGTACTTGGATTGGCAATTAGACTCACCACTTCATGCGATGTATGAAAGGCATTGGAGAACGCTTTTGCACAAAGTTCCCATTTAAGAGAGTTTGAGTTACATAAATAGCTTCAACTAATCAAGAAGGGTACGTCTTCAGTCTTAGATTACCTTCGTCATTTCAAATCTGCTTGTGATGAATTGAATGCCATTGGTAAGTTCATATTTAACCAAGCTAAAGTATTCTCCTTACTTAATGGATTGGGACCTCAATATGAATCTTTTACCACTATAATGCTCAAACCCCCAATTCCATCTTTCAATGATCTTGTTCCTTAATTATTGCAAAGTTATGAACTTCGCAACAAAAGACATACAGATGATTCCATAAATCAGTCCATGGCCTTCTTTGGCCAATGATATGTGAGTGGAAAATATTTTAAAAAGAAAGGAAATCAAAATAACAAACGTCAGTTTTTTAGCTCGGAAGGATGAGGTTTTGCTCAAATAGGACAACAAATCAACCAACATGGGAAAGGACATCCATCTCAAGAACAAGGTCGCCCTACAGAAAACCATGCAACTCAACCAAATGATGATGTTAAAAACTTATCAAATTTGTAAAAAAAACGAGGGCATGATGCCTTCCACTGCTAGAATAGGTTTAGCCAAGGACATTCTAAAAGCATTAACTGCTATGAAAATTGCAAAAGCACAAGATAATGAGTGGTTCCCTAACACCAGTGATATAGCACACATAACTGGAGATGTGGGTAAGCTACAAAACTTAATCCCTTATACTGGCACTGATTCTATCATGATTAGAAGTGGGCATAAACTAAATATTTCACATATTGGGTAAGCTAATATATCTACAAAATCTGGTAGTGTTCCTTTGCATGAGATATTGTTAGTCCCCAATATGAAAACGAATCTATTATCTGTTTCTCAGCTTACTTTGGATTATCCTTGCTATTTTGAATTTAACTTCTCTGGATTTTTCATAAAGGACAAACTGACAAACAAGGTGATAGCATCAGACAATAAGAAAGGGGGATTGTATGCCTTGAACAAATCCAAGAAAGGTGCATAGGCTTGGTTCTCTACTCGGTTCAAAAGCACTTCTGAAGATATTTGGCATCAACGGCTTGGTCATCCAAGGTCTAAAATAGTTCCATTTCTTGGCAATAAAATTAATTAAAGTAAATGATTGGAATAAAGAGTTACACTTATGTTGTAGTTGTGAAATGAGTAAGTCAAAGAAACTTCCCTTTATTGATTCAAGGCATTTATCTACTAAACCTCTTATAAAAATACATTGTGATTTATGAGGGCCTTCTCCCATAAGATCAGTGCAAGGTTTTCGATATTATGCAGTTTTTGTGGAAGATTTTTCTAGATTCACCTGGTACTATCTATTAAAACATAAATTTGAATTTTTTTTGGTGTTATGTTTTGTTTCAAACACTTGTTGAAAGACAACTAGATAAAAATCATTCAATCTGATGGTGGTGGTGAATTCTCTAAATGAAAATTTTTGGATTATCTGGCAAAAAAAGGAATCCGTCATCAGTTGTCATGCCCTGGCACGCCTAAACAAAATGGCGTTGCAGAATGAAACATTAGACATGTTGTGGAACTCGGTTTAGCCTTGATGTACAATGCATCTATTCCTAGATGGTTTTGGGTTGAGGCATTCTCTACTTTAGTCTTTCTCATAAATAGATTACCTTCTACGAAACTGAAAATGTAGTGTCCTTATCAAGTTTTATTTGGGAAAAATCCACATTACTCAAGTCTGCGTGTGTTTGGGTGAAGATGCTTTCCTTATCTCCGGAATCACACATCTAATAAGTTCGAGTCTCACTCTTTGCCTTGTATTTTCTTGAGATATAGTGATGTCTACAAAGGTTATCGTTGTCTCTACCCTCCCACATGGAGGATATATGTCTCCTGCCATGTGGTATTCCATGAACAACTTTTTCCTTATTCTAATTGTATTGATTTATTCCATGTTCAACAAGGTGACGGAGAATTTTCAACATTTCATGATTGGTTAACTCCAAACGGTGATGAGTGTCCACCAATTATATCAAGTGTCACTCCTAATCGTCATTCATTGTCATGTACACTAGGCATAGTTGAGTCTATTGAGGTGACACCAACAAAATCAAATCCAATTTCCTTTGTACGACATACAACTGAGCCAATATTAGAGATGACACCTGAGTTGGATTCGTCTTCTAATTCTAGGTCCCAAGTTGAGGAAGCCCCATCAACAATGGAGGAAGCACAACTGACACACAACCTCATGTCCGATTCATTCCCAACAATTGAGGAGCTACATTGCTTTGAAAACCCAACCAATACTAATCAAGCCATATCATGTAATCATAGTATGACTACTCGATCAAAGGTTGGTGTTTCCAAACCCAACCCAAAATATGCCTTTACAGTAGTTGACCACCAAGATATCCCCATTGAACCTCGATCCATTAAATCCGCTATTCAACATACTGGTTGGAAGGCTGCTATGGAGGAAGAGCTTGATGCATTAGCTGCTAATCACAATTGGGAATTAGTTCCTAGAACCCCATTGATGAATGTAGTTGGGTGTCGATGGGTTTACAAAACTAAATTAAAATAAATGGTAGTTTGGAACGACTCAAGGCTCACCTCATTGCAAAAGGATTAGGTTGTTAAGCCAGGTACTATTCGGACTATCCTCACTGTTGTTGTTGTTGTTAAAAGATGGCCTATTCGACAACTTGACATCAAAAATGCATTTTTGCATGGTCATTTACATGAGCTAGTGTTTAGAGATCATCCACCAAGTTTTGTTGATCCGCTACGGCCTACTCATGTTTGTAGACTCCGACGAGCACTATATGGGTTAAAACAAGCCCCCAATGCATGGTTTGACCATTTCAGCACCTTTTTATTAAACACGGGTTTTTGTTATAGTGTTGCATACTCTTCATTATTTGTTTGTCGTAGACTTCAAGGTATGATCATTCTTCTCTTGTACGTTGATGATATCATCTTGACTAGTGACAATCTTTCACTACTATACTCCTTTATTCATGATCTTGGTTGTGAGTTTGCAATTAAAGATTTAGGACTTCTTCACTATTTCTTGGGTAATGAAGTTCATCAATTTTCTAGAGGACTATTTCTTACTCAAACCAAGTATGCAAACGATTTATTATTACGTGTTCAAATGGCCAATTGCAAATCAATATCTACCCCTATGACTATGAAATCCAACTCACCAATGGATGTTGTGACCCCATTTCATGGTCCTACTCTTTATCGTAGTATTGTTGGCGCACTCCAGTACTTAATGATGATTCGTCCGGATCTTGTATACTCAGTTGATAGTGTTTGTCAGTTTATGGAAACACCTACTATTGAACACTTTCAAGTTGTGAAGCAGGTTTTGCGTTATATGAAAGGGAAAACTCACTTTGGAATCCGAATTCTTGCTTAAAGTAGCACTCTTGATTTATATGCTTTTTCAGATGCTTATTGGACTAGATGTCCCTCTACTAGAAGGTCAACTACAGGTCTTTGCACATTTTTATGAAGTAATTTCTTATCTTGGAGTGCAAAGAAACAATCGACTGCAGCTCGCTCTAGCATAGAAGCAAAGTATCTTGCCATGGCATCCACAACTGCATAAGTAACTTGGCTATCATTCATCTTGCATGATATTGGTATTGTTTTATAAAAGCCGGCCACTCTTTTCTGTGATAACATTAGTGCACTTTACATGACAATCAATCCTGTGTTTCATGCACGGACAAAACATGTAGAAATTGATTACCACTTTGTTAGAGAAAAGGTTGCTCTTGGTGCTTTGATTAATTGTTTTGTCACTTCATCACACCAACTTGCTGATATATTTACAAAGCCCTTGTCCAAGAATCTCTTTATTGATTTGAGATCCAAACTAGGCTTGTGGCCACATCCCCAGCCCAGTTTGCTAGGGAGTAATGGAGAAGGATTCGAAGAATCTAGCAAATCCAGTGACACATCCAAAATATCCAACTCCAACACATCTAGCGAAGCATCTAGCACACCCAATTTGAATCTGGAGAATTCCTTAATGGGAATTGGAAGATAGCTGTAGAATATTCTAGGTTTGTGAAGTTACCTACTTTGTAAATATGTAAAAGATTTGATTGAGTTTCTAAACATGATGAAACTCCATTGTTGTAATTTTTTTATCTATTTAAAGGAAACAGTGGTCGCTTTCTTCTCACATTGAGAGAAAGCATTTCTTAAATACCTTGAGTTTATTACAATTTTTACTTGTGTACCAGCTCCTTTTTTGTTTTTTGTTTGTTTTTGTTTTTTTAGTTCTTTATAAATTAATTCTGTTAATTTTCAGCAAAAAATCCCTATTTCCATATCAAGTGTCGTGTTTCCCTGATTATTGGCAGGCATATGAAGAGAATGAAATAGGTGTCGCCCACCATCCTCGCCAGAATGTTGGTACATACAGTGAAGACTGCATAGTGAAGATATGGAACCTTGATCTTACTTTGCCTTGGCTTTTTTCCGAATGTTCCTTCTGTTAAACAAATTAAAACGTATGAGTGTATTTTATCAGTAGAGTGGTAGTTCTCTTTGTAAATCAAGAGGCAACTGTTATTCATTATTAAACAAAAATGGTATGTATCACTTATATGTACCATATAGGAAGGCTAGTGATTTGTGCACTTAAACTTTGTTGGAAGGGAAAGCCAAATATTATGACTTCATGTTGCAAATAGACTTTTATTTATTTATTTTTAAGAAAGAGAAGATTGCTTGCCGCAAAGCCATCTAGTCCAGCATTCTAATTTGGCAAGGGTTACCAAATAGTTGAAGAGCCAGGTTATCTTCTGTGCTGATGTCTACAATTCAAAGGCTAATTGGTTTGAATGTGTCCAGATGTTCAAACTTCAAACATTGTAAGTTTTGGTTTCCAGTGTCTAAAACTGTGAGATATGGTGAGCTGTGAACCATCAAACAGGATGCCATCTGGGCGAAGAAGAGATGGCAAAGTGCTAACCCAACTGTGTTGATTAGTAACTGTACATTATCTAAGTAGTTGATTTCATCATAGAGCTATGGATAAAGAAGTCCTATGATAATAACTTGAATTTTGGCTGTGATAGTATTGAATGTTCCTTGCAATCCTTTCCTATGTGGAGATGCGTTGGCTTAAAGTGTGTGAATTCAGAGTCTCAGACCCCTTGTCTTCTCTTCACCTTTACATGATTACATTACGAGGCAAGTTGAAATTTGTGAGTACACATTTTGTTTGATTGTTCACACTCAAATTGTCTGTCATACTCTCTGAAAGAAAAGGATAAAATATGGGCCTCTCTTTTTCCCTTTTTTTGGGGCTAATAAATTTATGCTTCCTTAATGTGAGCCATTTGAAATCATGGTTGAATCACGACTCATTTTGGGTGACCCATTTGATTAATGGAAGATGAACAGATGTCTCGGAGTTTACCTTATTGACTGAATTCTAATATCAGACATGAAACCTGTCTTGTTTGGAGTGGAAGCCAGGACGAGTTTTGTACAATTTGAACAAATTAGACACATAGTTTACCTTGTGCATTATAAGAACATGGCTCAAAATTTCAATAATTTTTTTAAAATGTTTCTTATTTTTAGTGGGGTAAAACAAAATACTAAGGGGATACACAGGTTTCAAAATTGTTTTGAAAAAAATAGCTAAAATTTAGTTACAACAACAAACAGCCTTATCCCAACTATTTGGTGTCGGCTACATGAATCATGTTTTGTCATTCCTCTCTATTTAGGGTCATGTCTATCATTAAAGTACCAACTGCCATGTCTCTCCTTACTACTTTGACCTAGGTTGATTTTGGCCTTCCTTTAGTCCTAGCACCTTCAACTTGCATCGTCTCACTGGCATAGTCATTGGTCTTCAATGCACATTACCAGACCATCTCAATTAACTTTCCCTTATTTTATCACCTATTGGTGCTACACCTTAACTCCCACGAACAGAATCATTCTTAATTCTATCATTTATAGTCTTTCCACTCATCCATCTCAACATCTTCATGTTAGCCACACTCATTTTATGTACGTATTGTTTGTTGGCAGCCCAACATTTTGCTGCATAAAAGCACGGCTGGTCTTATAATTGTCTATAAAATTTTCCCTTCAATTTTGTGGCATTCGTTTATCACACAACACTCCAAAAACACCTCTCCACTTCAATCATCCCATTCTAATTCTATGAGAAACATCATCTACAATATCTCACTCGTTGTGCATGATTGAACCAAGATAACAAACTTGCATTCCATATATTCTGTTTAGTCTGGCTTATCCTCAAACCATTTGATTCTAAAACATACATCCATAGTTCTAACTTGGGATTTACCCCCCCCTCCCTCTAGTCTCATTGATCAACACAACAATATCAGCAAATAGCATACACTTCTTCTTCTTGTATACACCTAGTCAACTCATCCATAACTAAGGCAAAAAGGTATGGACTCTTGATTAATGTTGCGCCCTAGTGCAAGCCTACTGTGATCGCAAACTCACTTGTCGCTCCCCCGATTATCCTAACACTAGTTATCACTCCATCATACATATTCTTAAACTTGGTCAATATATTTATAGGGGACCCCTTTTTTTATCCAAAACCCACCAAATGATCTCTCTTGATACTCTATCACATGCCTTTTCTAGATCAATAACGACCATGCAAAGACCTTTATTCTTCTCTCTATGCTTTTCCATCAATCATCAGAATAGGAAAATAGTTTCAATTGTTGATCTCCTAAGCATAAATCCAAATTGGTTTTCGAACACTCTAGTTTCATGCCTTAGTCGATGCTCAATCACTTTCTTCCATTGATTCATTGCATGGCCCATAAGCTTGATCCCACAATAGTTGGTGCAATTTTGAATATTCCCATTGTTCTTGTATATAGGAACTACAATAGTTTTCCTCCACGCATCCATAATTTTCTTAGTTCTAATAATTTTGTTAAAAAGTTTAGTTAACCATGGTAAGCTATCATCTCTCATACATTTCCAAACCTCAATTGGGATACCATCTAGTCCTAGTGTCTTTCCTAGCTTCATCCTCTTTAAAACCTCTTTAACTTTCAATACTCCAATTCTACAAATATATCTATGATCTATAATATCCTCTAATCTGCTGATTCCTAAACCGACATTCCCTATATTGTAAGGTTATTCTAGAGGAGAGTTTAACAACACAACATACGCTAATGGTGTTAGATGTTCGAATTAAAAAATGGAAAAGAAAGAAATGGGGAATTAATTACACAAGAATTAGATGGTGAACCTAAAAAATGAAAAATTAGCAAAATTTAGAGACAAATTGAAAAATGAGGGGAAATGGAATTTAGAAGAAAATA
>JAOXJP010053885.1:0-15913 GCA_025762735.1 Platanus orientalis
GGTAGGTTTATAGTGAAAAATTCCTTAAAATTTTGTAAAAATTGCGGTTATACAAAATTCTTCGCTTTGATGATGTCATCCCATCAGAATTTTTCTAACACAGACACTAGGAGGGAAAATGGCCATAACTTTGCCTACAAAACTTAGATTCACTCACCATTTTTTTTTTTGTTGGAAACTAGACTTCAAGAAATTTCCATGCATATGTACCTTTCTCTCTAATTTGTTCTAAATTTTTATTGGTATATTTTTAAAGTTACCCCAAAATCTATTGATTCAAACCATACCAAACAGTATACATACTTTTTGGGAAAATTGCAATAACTTCTTCTAGGAAACTTCAATTCACTTGCCGTTTATCGCATTAGAAAATAGACTCATAGATCTTTTTAAGAATATATTATTTGTATGATGATTCCTACAAGATTGATATAGATTGACTTATGAATTTGTGTCATCTGTTTAGGACAGCTTCAGAAATTGTCATGTCTTTGACCCATTTTTTCCCTTGCTTAGTAAATTGCCTTCAATTTTTTTGTTTGGTGTCTATTTTTCTTGTCGTTTGTTGCATAAGACTCTAGACTTCCATGTCTATCTAAATGTGTAAGTTTCACTCACAAATTCTTTCTACATTTTTGTTGTTATCTTTTTAAATTTGTGCCAACATTCAGATCATCATATATGCATTTAAGTGATCCTATGTGTGTACAATACTTATATGACTTGTGTTAACATTATAAGTGTGACATGTGTACAGTAATATATATGTCATGGTGCAGGGTTTTACATTCTTCCCCCGTTAAAATAAATCTAGTCCCTGGGTTTGACATTCCTTGAGTGTGGAACAATTAAGGATACTTTTCCTTCATCTCGTTTTCGCCTTCCCAAGTTGCTTCTTCTATGGAATGGTTCCTCTATATCACCTTCACATACAAAATGAACTAAGTATGATGTTCCATGCACGTCTTCCATAATTTCTCTTTTAAGTTTGGAGTCATTAATCACACATAACTTCTTGTCATACCATAACGAATCATCTCCTTTAATTGCAAAGCCGGTTTTCAATCATTTCTTGACTTCTTCTATAATACTCTAAATCTGAAGATCCGAACTCTGAGCCTCCTTGATATTGTCATTCAACAGTAGCTGTATTCTAAGATGTGTAATAACATATGCTAAATCACCAAAAGATTTCTAACTCAATGTATTAGCAACCACATTAGCCTCTTTTAGTTGATAAAGGATAGTGCAATCATAATCCTTAATCAACTTAAGCCATCTTCTCTGCCTAAAGTTCAGATCCTTCTATGAAGAATTTAAACTCTTGCAATCTATATAAATCTCACAAGGTCTTCATACAAGTAATGTCTCCATATTTTTAATGCAAAAACAACTACAGCTAATTCCAAATCACGTGTTGGGTAATTATGCTCATAAGGTTTAAGCTGTCTAAATGCATAGGCAATGACTTTCCCATCTTACATCAAAATATAACCCAAACCTTTTATGGATGCATCACTATAGATTCCATACTTTTCTCCTATGCTAGATGGTAATGTAAGGACTAATGCAAAAAACCAAACAGTCATTCAGTTCTTGAAAACTATGCTCACATGCCTCATTCCAATAAAACTTGGCATTGTTCTACGTCAGCTTAGTCAATGGTCCAACTATGCTAGAAAGTCCTTCCATAAATCTACTATAGTAACTAGTCAATCCCCAAAAAACTATGAATCTCAAACACATTCGTAGCTCTATGCAAATTAACCATAACCTCTATCTTCTTGAGATCTACATAAATTCCATCTTTTAAAATCACATGTCCTAAGAACCCACTTTATCTAACCAAATTTCACTCTTGTTGAATTAGCATATAACTTGTGGTCTCTTAGGGTCTATAGTGCAATCCTCAAATGCTCTTCATGTTCCTTTGAACTCTTTGAATAATCCAAAATATCATCGATAGATACAATAATAAACTGATCTAGATGAGGTCTAAACATCCTATTTATTAAGTCCATAAATGTTGTAGGTGCATTTGTCAATATAAAAGACATGACTAAGAACTCATAATGTCCATACCTGCTACGGAAGGCAATCTTGAGTATATCATCATTCTTAATCCGAAGTTTGTGGTATTTGGATCTAAGGTCAATCTTAGAAAAGATCTTAGCACATTGTAATTGATCAAAGAGTTCATCAATCCTAGGCAATGGATACTAGTTCTTCATTGTAACCTAATTCAACTACCTGTAGTCAATGCAAAGCCTCATAGTTCCATCTTTCTCCTTTACTAATAAAATAGGTGCATTATTTGCCATAGGGTGCACAAAACCTCTACCTATCAATTCTTACGATTGTATCTTCAAGTCTATATAATTAAATCATTTATCACATAGTCACTAAGGTACCATAAATTAACCCTTCCAAAAGAATCATATCAATCTTAATCCTTTCATTAACTCAACTGTAACTCAATCTCCTTGTTAGGTGATACTATAGGAAGATCATCATGAAACACATTGCTAAAATCTCTAACAATAGATATGTCTTCAATCTTTAATCTATCATTCTAATCATCTATAATGTAAACTAGGTACCCTAACCCACCTGTTTGCAACAACCTTTTTGCTCATAGGATCTAATTAATCTTAAGGAAACTTTATATTCCCTTGAATATAACCTCAAGCTGATTTGGAATACTAATGGTCATAATCCTTTAACACTCCATCTTACAATTCAAATCAATCATAATCCTTTAACTATTTTTCAAATTCTCTATGTTTTTTAATTCTCTACATTTTTCCATACTCGGAACCTTGAATTCAAACTTATATTCTAGGTTTTAGTTGTCTATAAAATCTCTAAAATTGTCATAACATTCCTTTCCTAAAATCATCAAATAAATTCAATCTTAGACTTTTAAAAAATATCAGATCATCCTCAAATATGCCAGACTTATAAAATAATCTTCAAACATGTTAGAATTATCAATATTAGACAATAAATTCTAGACTTTCATATCTTTAAATCACATTCTAATGTTTCATCTATATTTTCTTGTTCTAACTATTTCTAGATTTCTTTCTAATGTTCAACCTATAATAATCTAGTTTTCTTCTTCTAAGTCTATAAAACCTCAAACCTTGAGCTCTGATACCATCTTTGTGGCGCCCCGAAAGCCATACCAACAAGGCTATGAATTTTGGTACGTGACATTAACACATCACTTCACTTTTTAATTATTCATTCATTCTTTACCTGTATAACTTTTTTGCTTTCTTTACATTCATACGCAGTAGAATAATACATCATTCAATTTTCAATGATCACATAATTAATCACATTCCTATAAGTCTGACCTGTATAAAATCTCATAACTCATGAACCATAATCATGTTAATAATCCATAAATAATGCCTAACATTCTCATTCACTTTAAATAAATAGTCTGACATAATCAAATCCATCAACTAAAATTAAATACTAACAATTCACAACTTATTACATTCCTTGAAATTTAAACTGAAATAACTAAACTAAATTGAAATAAAGTCTCAAATCCAAATAATTGAAATAAATAAGTGTTTGGTTTCTAATTGTCTCTATCTGGAACCACTACTCTACGATCTCCTCATCATCTATGGTGTCAGATTAGGGTAAGTTTGACAAACTTAGCAAGAAAACAGTAAACTATTGAAACAGCAAATCAAGTCTTAGCATGATTTTAGAAACTAAACAGATACTTTTTCATTTACAATTCAATATTCATAATAGTTCATAAATCAATCTTGTACATTACTAAGTATTTAATAAAAATTATAATTTCATGAATAGAACAGAAGTCAGTGATAACATATACCTTTACATTTACAGAACAGAACGGATTAGATCATATTTCATATCATAGCTAGAACATAACAGAACAAAACAAAACATATATATATATATATATATATATGATATAAAGCTAGAACATATAATAGTTCACACCATTCAAACCCTGGTGAGAAGGGTCCAGTTCGTAGCATTTTAACCCAGCTAAGAAGGGTCAAATTCGTAGCATTTATATAAATGTAATGTATTGTAAATTCCATGAACTATAAAATACATGTATTGTATAGACTAAGACATAAGTAAAGTCATGTTAGAGTCTAGGAGGTTCTTGAGTCTAAGCTTCATGATGGGGAAAACCATACTGTGGGCCCTACTAGCCGACCCCGATAATTCAGCATAGCCCCGACCCTAGATGGAATGACCTAGAGAGTTCCAAATATACCCAGCCCAAGGCCTTCTAACTCACCATGTACCAAGGTCCTCGATAGGAAGGTAGGAGCATCCCTTGATACCCGGTTCCAAGTATCCTACGAGTAGTCTTGACAGCCATTCAAAGTACTCGAGACCTAAAGACCACTTGGGACCCTGAGGCCCCCGGGATTTGAGATTCCCCAATCTGCTAAAATGTGACCACCCTGACAGCTTAATTTAAAGATAAGCATGATTTGGAGACCGTTATGAGAATAACATATTCTCTACAGTAGACCTACCAATTCAGAGAAAAGGCAGAGGTGGCAAGAGAAGACACACTTAAGAATGTGGGGGAAAGAAACATGTGAGAACATGGGGGAATGCAACATACGGGATCCACCCTGATACGCCCCTACTCGAGCCTATAAATACGGGCACTAATGCATCCTCCAAGTACGAGACATTAGAAACCTTAACAAAAGAGAGATCTACTTCCTACAGTCCCCCTATTTTTCCTGACTTGATTGTTGGAGAGCCAGAAGCCAGCATCCGGCCAGCACTAGCTTCCTGACCCTCTCTCATTTCTTGTGTGTAGAGCCTGCCCCACTCAGGATCTGGGATGACAGTGGGACCATCTGATTGGTGTAAATGTATTTGCTTATTTGATACGCCATTTGTGGGAACACTTCATTTTCGGTAGAACCTAAGGTCCGCATGGTTGAAACTAGATTGATGGTGGCTCAACACGACCAAGGTGTTGGAGTCGATGGACTAGAAACCTCCTTCTCCGATGGAGCATGCCCTAAAACCCCAAGGTTGGATGTGCTTGAGTAGAAGATTCAGGGATTGACGGTGAATGTGTAGCTATTGATGGAGCAGAACTAGGAAATTATACAAGAACTGAGAAGCCGGAGGGGTGCACTAGGTGGTAGTGACGTAGGACAGCGAGGGTCTCACATCCCTCTAGCCCAAAAGCCATGACCCAGGATGTGAAGATGAAGCTAAAAGCATCATGACCTCTTGTTTCAAGAAGCAAGCCGGTAAGAGGAAAAGATTCACATACCAGGCTTCTAGGAGGAGAAAATAAAGGATGTGAGGAGGGAGATGGCAACGATGTGGGAAGCCTTGAAAGAAAAAGCCCCGACCACCGTCGATGAGCTAATCCAGAGGATGAACCACCCATTTGCCCCATAGGTTATGGTTTGACCCCTCCCTGAGAAATTTAAACCACCATAAATAGAGATGTTTAATGGTGGCAAGGACCCCCTTGATCATTTGGAGGCCTACAAGTTGTACATGAACCTCCAGGCGGCCCCTAACAAAATTATGTGTCATGCGTTCCCAACTATAATCAAGGGGTCTACCAGGGTTTGGTTCAGCCAGTTGAAGCTTGGTAGTATATCAAACTTCACAGAACTAAGTCAGTAGTTTATCAACTATTTTATTGGTGGTCAAAGGCACTGGAAGCTAGCAACTTATCTCCTCAATATCAAGCAGAGCAAAGGGAAATCCTTGTGAGACTATATGTCCCGATTTAACAAAGAAACACTACAGGTTGATGATGCGGATGAGAAGATGATCATTGCTGCTCTAATGGCTAGGTTGCTACCCTCCAAACTCTTGTTCTCTCTCTCTAAGAATCCCCCAACCCATATGGCCGACCTCATGGTGAAGGTACAACAACACATGAATGCTAAGGATACCCTCAACGGGTGAGAGAAGGGAACGGCGGTCACGGGATCAAGCCATGGGTCAACCTCCCCCCAAGTAGGTTTTAAAACTATACCCCTCTGAATGCACCTATGAAATAGGTGTTCCTCCATATTAGGGATGACCCAAGTATCAAGTGGCCCGAGAGGATCCATACCCATCGAAGAAGAGGAGCCGCGACAAGTACTGTCATTTTCATCAAGATAATGGCCACAACACCAATGATTATTTCTACCTAAAAGAGAAAATAGAAGCCCTTATCCAGTGAGGATGGCTATAGAGAATTGTTGTAGGATGGCAGTAGATCATACATGAGAGCACCCATCGAGACCTCCCTACTCGAGAAGAAAGAAGGCTTGAAGGGACAATCAGGGAGATAAAGGTGATAGCTGGAGGTTTTGCTAGGGGGAATCTAGTTCAACAAGGAGATCCGAGCAGAGAAAGACCAGCGAATGATGATAACAGAGAGGCTGACAAAGCATCTTAAGTCAAAGCATTCTCTCATCATATTCTTCGTAGAAGATGCTCAGGGGGTGAGTCAGTTGCACGATGACCCCTTGGTGGTGACATAAGTAATTTCAAACTACCACACAAAATGCATCCTCATCAACAATGGGAGCGCAGGCATCCTTTACCTTCTAACATTCTTTCAAATGGGTGTTGGGCGAGATAAGCTCAAGCCTATCCCAATGCCATTGGTGGGATTCATGGGTGACAGGTTACTCCCACTAGGAGCGATCAACATGTCAGTCACTGCTGGAATAGGAGATCGGTAGATAACTCAGATGATAGATTTCTTGGTGGTCAACTGCTCCTCAGCCTACAACGCAATACTTGGGAGGCCGGCAGTAAATTGATTAAGGGTGGTTACCTTAACTTATCATCTACTAATGTGCTTCCCAACCGAGGAGGGATTCAAGGAGGTTTGGGGAGACCAAGTGGTAGCTAGGGAGTGCTATATGGCCTCGCTCAAGGGGGAGCCGGCCTTGAAAGAAAGCATGTCAATCGACAGCTTGGAGGTCTGAGATAAGAGGGCTCGAGTAGTAGCAAAACCGGAAGGAGAACTAGAAGACATTACCCTCAATCGCGACACACCTGATGGAGTCACCCAAGTAAGATCAAGCCTACCGGGAGAATTCAAAGCTCAGCTAAAAGACTTTCTTATAAAAAATTGGGACATGTTCGCTTAAATGCATGAAGATATGCTGAGAATAAATCCTCGTATAGCTGTACACAGGTTGAATGTGGACTCGACCTTGAGGCTCATCAAGCAGAAGAAGAAATTTTTTTTTCCAGAGCAGAACCAGGTAATCATACAAGAGGTAGAGAAATTATTGATGGCTTGCTTTGTGAGGGAAGTCCAATACCTCGACTGGTTGGCGAACATGGCTATGGTGTAGAAACTAAATGGAAAATGACGGATGTGTGTTGACTTCACCGACCTCAACAAAGCCTGCCGAAGGATAGCTTCCCACTCCCAAGGATTGATACATTGGTAGACTCTAGGGTTGGCCATCAAACCTTTGGCTTTATGGACGACTTCTTAGGGTACAAACCAAATAAAGATGCACGAGCCCGATCAGGAGAAAACTACCTTTATCACCGATTGGGGACTCTACTGTTACCAGGTCATGCCCTTCGGGCTGATGAATGTAGGGGCAACATACTAGAAACTCATCAACAAAATGTTTAAAGGCCAGATCGGAAGGAACGTTGAGGTGTATGTAGACAACATGCTGGTAAAGAGCCTTTAAACTAAACAACACCTCTTAGATTTGAGCGAGACATTCTAGACCTTGACGAAGCACAAGATGAAGCTCAACCCAGCAAATGTGCCTTCGGGGTGTCAGCTAGGAAGTTCTTCAGATTTATGGTGTCATAATGGGGGATAGAGACCAATCCTAAGAAGATAAAGGCTATACTCAACATACAAACTCCCAGAAACACAAAGGAGGTACAACGCCTGGCCGAGAGGGTTGTCGCGTTAAGTAGATTCATCTCCCGAGCCATAGACAAGTGTTGCCCCTTTTTCTACCTGTTAAAGAAATCTTTCTATTGGGATAAGGAGTACGGCAGGGCCTTCTAGGAGCTTAAGGACCATTTTAGATGCTTGCCACTGATCAATCAACCAAAGCAAGGCGACGCGCTCTACCTATACCTATCAGTGTCAAAGACAACAATGAGCTCAGAACTAGTATGAGAAGAAGTTGGGGTCCAAGCACCAGTATACTACACCAACAGAGCCTTTAGGGGCATAGAGGAAAGGTACCCGAGGGTGGAAAAAATGGGGTTCACACTAGTCGTGATAGCCCGACTGCTAAGGCCCTATTTTCAAGCTCACACCGTCTGGGTGCTAACAGACCAACCACTCCAGACCATATTGCACAGGCCTAAGACCTTGAGGAGACTGGTCAAGTGGTCGATAGAGTTAAGCGAGTTCGATATTGAGTACCATTCCCAAGGAGACATCAAGGGCTAAGCTGTTGCAGATTTCATCGGCAAATACACTTATGCACCAAGCGCAGAAGCTAAAACACATGAAGAGCAGTAAGAAGAAGAAGAAATTGACCAGGTGGGATGGATTATGCACATGGATGGTTCCTCCACCAATTGCACAGCCGGGGGAGGAGTCATCTTGATTAAGCAAGAAGAAAGCAAGCTTGAGTATGCCATAAGTTTCAGGTTTAAGGCAACCAACAATGAGGTTGAGTACAAGTCAATGATCACAAGGCTATGTCTTGCTTGCACACTCGAGGATGAAAATGTAAAGGTTAATAGTGACTCCCATCTTGTGGTCGGATAAGTACGAGGGGAGTATAGAGTGAAGGATGGCTAGATGAAATAGTACCTCACCATGGTTGAGAAAGAGAAGTCCTAGTTTTGGCATTTTAGCATATAGTGGGTTCCACAAGGGGATAATGAAGAAGCCGACAGGTTGGTCAGACGTGTGTCATCAGCCAATGAATACCTACGTCCCAGGATCCTCTTGGAGCACCTACCCAAGCCAAGTATCAAGGTGGAGGGCTACAAAGAAGTTAATGTGGAAAGTCTCAAGCTAGAATGGGCCAGTCAAATCATAAGATATTTGAAGAACGGTGAGTTTCTTGAGGACAAGGAGGAGGCGAGAAAAGTGAAAATGTAGGCCAATCAATAACTATTTCTTGGCGAAACTCTATAGAAGAAAATATTCACTCTCCCTCTACTTAGATGCCTGTCCATGGAAGAAGTCGATTATGTTCTTTGAGAAATACATGAAGGAATATGTGGGAGGGGATAGGTCGATGGCCCATAAAGCAATCAGGGTAGGATACTATTGGCCTTCCATGCAAAAAGATGCTACTATCCTCACTCAAAGGTGTGACAAGTGTCAGAGGTTTTCCAATGTCCCCAAGAAGCCCGCAAAAAAATTGGTCCCAATGGTGGAGCCTTGGCCCTTCGCATAGTGGGGGATCGACATAGTTGGGCCACTCCATGGGGAAAGAACAAGTGAAGTTCTTAGTAGTGGCCATCGATTACTTCACCAAGTGGGTAGAGGCTGAACCCTTGGCAAAGATCACCAAGGAGAATGTCCAAGACTTCACCTAGATGTCTATTGTGTGTCAGTTTGGCATCCCTTGAGTTATTATTACTAACAACGGTAAACAGTTCGATAATACCTGATACTAAGAATTCTACGTAGAGCTCGGCATCAAGAATAACTTCTCTTCCCCTGCTCACCCCCAAGCTAACGGCCAAGTGGAAGGTGGAAGTTACAAACGGAACTCTCCTGGGCATAATCAAGAAGAGGTTCGATAGCTCAAAAGGCCTTTGGCCTAAGAAACTACCAAGCATCCTTTGGGCATACCACACCACAGTAAGAACCCCCATGGGGGAAATGCCATTCTCATTAGCTTTTGGGATCGAGGCGGTTTTACCAGTGGAGATTGGGATGACCACACACAGAACGGAAAATTTTGACTCAAGGAAGAATGAGGAAGGCCTCAGGAACAATCTCGACCTAGTAGAAGAGAAGAGAGATGAAGTCATGCTTCAAGTAGCCACTTATAAGCAAAAATGGCCAACTATTACAATTCCTAGGTCAAGGCAAGGAGATTTGCAATCGGGGATTTAGTACTCAGGAAAGTGACCCCAGCAACAAAAAACTTGACAGAGGGAAAGTTGAAACCAAATTGGGAGGGCTCTACCAAGTGACACAATGTAAAAGGCCTAGGACTTACCATCTTAAAACAATGCAAGGGGAACCCCTACCACGACCATGAAATGTAGAACATCTAAGAAAGTACTATCAATAAAATCAACATTATAATTCTAACTAATGACATACTCTAAGCTATGCAGGGTTGACGGCGTTTCAAGCTGCCATGGTCAGGATACAAGATTAGCCCTAGGTTACAAGATTAACCCTCAAGTCACAAAAATGACCCTAGGCCATAAGACTAGCCCATCCTTCTATGCCAGGCTATAATACTAGCCCTGGGTTACAAGACTAACCCTCAGGTTACAAGATTAACCCCGAGCCATAAGATTGGCACATCCTTCCAACTCAAGCTATAAGACTAGCCTCAGGTTACAAGACTAACCCTCAGGTCACAAGGTTGATCATGAACCACAAGACTGGCACACGCTTCCAAACAAAGCTACAAGACTAGCCCCTGGGTTACAAGATTAACCCTCCGATCAAGAGGATGACCCCGAGTGTCGAAGTCAAGCAATGTCCCAACTAAGAAAATGCAAGGCAAAGGAGAGTGTCATAAATAGAAAGAACCTGAATCATGTTGGAGTAAATATATCACAAGCTAAACCAGCTCTCCTTTACCAAGTAAGTACATCTACACCCTTTCATGTATAACTAAAGCCTAGACAGGTATCTCAGGATACCCGGTGGCACTAACAATGAAAGGCTCAAGCCTAAATGAGTGTCACCGAGAACCCTTATATACCAAAACTTGTGAGAGACCCAACAGGTCCTCATATTATCATTGAGGAGATCCTATACTTAGAAAATTCTTGGTTGAGCTACCTATACCCATCGTTCAAGCATTGACCCCTAGGGGTCCCTATACTTGAAAATTCTGCATCATCCTCCCCCACTTGGGTAATGGTCAAATCCCCCGAGACGCACTCATACTTAGAAAAATTTAAGATTACGTACTCTGGCCTACTCAGATATGTGTACAACACACAAGAAGAACGCTCCATGACACACATCAAAGCTTGAAAAAGATTTAAAGAGAAACATCATGAATAAAAAGCAAGAGACACAAAAAAAGATAATTTCATTCATACGCAAGAAAATTCCAAAGTTTAAAAAAAAAGAAAGAGATATAAGAATACAGTTACACCTCATGGTTGCCATCCCTCGAGGCCACCTCTCTTAGGGCTACATCTCCCCAGCTGGCCTCTCCAATTTCAGGCACCACTAACCCCTCAATGACCCCATCTACCACAACCAATTCTCCAACCACCCCCTCGGTCATGATGTCTCCTCTTGGGCCAATTTCCTTGTGGTCTTCCTTAGCCTCAGCACCCCCTTCATCGGGTTTAATGGAGGAGAAGTCGATGTTGGGGAATCACTCGGCCGTTATGTCTTAGAACTCCTCAAATCCTTCCCAGAAGTAGTTGGCCTTGACAATGCTGAAAGCATCCAAGGCCAAGTACTGGGCTTTAGCCAGACTGAGGGCCTCCTCCATCATCTCCTTCTCTCTCTCTCTCTCTCTCTCTCTCCACCTTAGCCTCGAGGCCCACCTGCTCCTAGGCATTGGCTATGGCTTTTTTCATTGAGCTCTCAATGACCGCATTGAGATCATTTTTAGCTAGAATGTAGTGGTTCCTCTCATACCCTAGCTCATCCTTGGCCCAATGCACATCCCTCTCAGAGTCTCGCAAGAGAGCATTCAAGCCCTCGTTGTGGGTCTCCTGCTCTACTGCCTTAGCGGCCATCCTGCTGTAGGAGTTCTTAGACCACTTTAATTTCTTCTCAAGGTTACCGATTATGGCCTTTGCCTCATCCTTAAGGGCTTCGTTCTCGTTCCTTGCCTGGGTAAGGCGGTTCAAATGATTTTCCTTGACCTTCTAGCAAAATTTGTATTTCTGGATGAAGGTGGTCATCAAGGCCATGATCTGCAAAAATCAAAACCAACTTAGTTAAAAAAAGGGGAGAAGGGCACGGAGGGACAAAATATGTTACCTTGGCCATATAGTGTATCATATCTTTATGCACAGCCGTCGATGAGAGATTCTTCTATAGGTACTTAAGGTTGGTCGAGGAAACACCCTCTAGGAGGTAGTCCTCCTAGGACTTGGCCTCAGTAACTAGGAACTAAACCCTAGCGGGGACTCTCCATTTGCTGGGGTAAGAGTGGAAGAAGACGCCCCCAAGTTGAGGTCATATTCACTATGGCTATAGGAGTGGGGGCCTCAAGGGCGGTGGTAGGGGCCTTGGAGGTGGTTGATAGAGGAGACATCTAAGCGGCCACGGCTAAAGGAGTTGGAGAAGAACCCTCAATGTCCCCATCCAATTCAATGACTAGGATAGTGTTATAAGGAGCTGGGGGATGCACTAAAACTGCCTCAGGATGTTTCCTCTTCTTTGAGGTCACAGCCACCTCTGCTTGGGTAATCGCTAGCTAACCAACCTTTTTGGCCCCGAGGCCTTATCTCTGATCTCCTTGGCCTGTGAGAGATGCTTTCTATATGTCTTCATCGCCACACAAGAAATGAACCCTGGGTTAGAAATTAATGAGATGAAAAAGAATAATTAAGAAGAAGAGAAGAAATGAAGATAAATGAAATAAAGATGGGTGAGTTACATGGGTTTGGACTGAACCCACACTGATAGAGTCAGTCGGGCATAATGAGGTCTAGGTAGGTGTGGGAAGGGTAATTTATTACCTCCCAAATACGAGCCTCCTCCTCATCGGACAACTCATCTACTTCGTTAGCTAAAAAAATTGATAAAAAATGGAATAGGAAAAGAAAAGTACATGTAAAAGATAATGATAGATCAATAATTTACCTATCAGGTTGATGACTGATGCCCATCCCCGGTTGAACTTCACTTCAAGGTCCTCACCCAGGGGCATTCCCAGCCCTTACCCGAGACAAAGAAATACCGGGTCCTTCACCCACTGTTTGAGCTTGGGAGCGTCGTAACCAAAGTAAGCATCGGGTCCCAGCTAGAGAAATAGAACCACCCCGGTTCTTGCTCCTTGGGGTAGTAACAACAAAAAAACTTGCTGAGGGTGAGGCAATGCTCCCCTTTCAAGGTTAGCTCCCATAGGACCATGCACCATATGGCTATTCGCCAGGTGTCAGGCATTAACTACCCGGGTGTCAGCCTAAGGCAGAATAGCAGTTCCTAAAGAAACCAGGGAACTGAGGTAGGTAGAATAATACTGAAAAAGGGTCTTCATCCCTAACTTAGAACCATACTGGGCAACTTTGAAGTCCTCTTCAGGAGAAATCTCCCCGGCTGCCCCTTGGGCATTAGTTGGAGCTAGCTCGGTAACTTGCTCCGATGGATTCTGCCGAACCTCAAAAAAATCATTAGCCCCATCAACCATCTGGTTGACAGTATCCTTGGACACCATTTAAACAACTCTAGAAAACACAGGAAAGGAGTCAAAAAAAAAAAAAAAAAACCACGAACATAGATCCGCCAGAAAAGAAGGAGAAACCAAGAAACGCTAACCAGAAGAAAGAAAAGGGAAAAACAAACAAAACAGTATAATGGAAGTAGGGGGGCATGAAGAATGGGTTTTTGAAAGAAAAGCGAATTTTTTCGTTTGGTGTTTGTTTCACTTGCTATTTGTTGTGTAGAATTCTAGACTTCTGTGCCTATCCAAATTTATAAGTTTCACTCATAAATTATTTCTACATTTTTGTTGGTATCTTTCTAAATTTGTGCCAAAGTTCAGATTAGCATATGTGCATTTAAGTGATCCTATGTGTGTACAAAACTTATGTGACTTGAGTTAGCATTCTAAGTGTGACACATTTATAGTAATATATATTTTATGGTGCGGGTTTTATTGGATCATTTGAAGCTTCTCTCACTTTCTAAGGCTCAACTGTTGATGTAAAGCACACATGACTGATGATATTTTCAAGTTGTTTTCTAGTTTTGACATTTTTGTTTTGGCTCTCAAATTATATCCTTTGATGAGTGTCCCTTAATTAATCTTCTTTCCTTAGGGTATTTCACTTCATCAGTGTCTATCTCCTCTAACTCACTTCCGGAGTCCTAGAAGGTTTCATTCTCAAGTGATTTGACTTCACTTTTAGGGTTTTCTTCATTTTCCTCTTCTTTGTTGGTTTGAGTCTTTAGTTAATCATCAATAATGATGTTGATAGATTCTTGCATGGTAGAGGTTCTTTTGTTGAAGACCCTATAGGCATTACTTTTATGTGAAGATTCAAGGAAGATCCCTTCATCACTTTTGGAGTCAAACTTGCTTAAGTTTTCTCTATCTCTCAAGATATAGCAAGTGCTACCAAAAATTCTGAAGTACTTCAGTTTTGGCTTATTTCCATTCCATAACTTATATAGAGTTTTTGAAGTGTTTGGCTTTAGGAACACCCTATTGCTTGTGTAGTAAGTGGTGTTTATAGCTTTGGCCCAAAACCTTTTAGGAAGATCTTTACTAGACAGCATGATAGTTGCCATGTCTTGTAAAATCCTATTTTTTCCTTTCAGCTACCCCATTTTGTTGGGGAGTTTTGGGTGCAAAGAATTCATATTTGATTCCACATTCATTGCAGAAGTTAATGAATTGGCTATTTTCAAATTCACCTCCATGATCACTCTGAATTCTCTTAATTGTGAGTTCTTTCTCAATTTGTAGTTTGATACACAGGTTTTTGAACTCATAAAATGCTTTAGATTTCTCTCTTAGGAAAGATACCCATGTGTATCTAGAGAAATCATCCACCATGACCATGAAGTACCTTTTTCCACCAAGTCTCTTAGTTCTTGTTAGTCTAGCTAGATCCATATGAATTAGCTCTAATGGTCTAGTGCTTCTTATGTCTATCAGCTTTTTGTGAGATGCTCTAGTTTGTTTTCCTAGTTGACAACCACGACATATGGGATTTTCTTGTTTACTTAGTTTGGGAATCCCAAGAACTAAGTCTTTTCTACTTAGCTTAGATAAATTCCTAAAATTTATATGTCCAAGTTGTTGATGCCAAAGAATTTTCTCATCTTGTCTAGTGATAAGACATGTGTTTGGAGTGCTACTTCTAAAGATATAGCAATTGTCACCATTGTGAATACCTTTGGCTACAACTTCCTCATTGTTCTTGATGTGACACCTTTCCTTGGTGAAACCTACATCATAACCCAAGTCACATATTTGACTTATGCTTAGGAGGTTGTGCTTGTGGCCATTAACAAAGAGAACATCTCTTATTGTTGGAACTCTGGGTATTTCAACTACACCTCTGCCTATAATTTTGGTAGTGTTTCTATCACCAAAAGCTAAACTACCTTCTTTACCTGAAACATAGTGTGAGAAGAGTGATTTGTCACCATTCATATGTCTTGAGCACCCACTATCAAGATACCATTATGAGGTATTTGCTGCTCTAAGAGCAGTGTAGACTACAAGACATTTGAGTATTCAACAAAGTGTGCTTTGGAGAAACCTAGGGATTGCTAAACACCAATGATGGAAACAAGCCACCGGCAGGTGGCCAGTGGCTATGAGTGGCACGAATATTGGGACTGGTATAAGATTACATTCAAGAATCAGGTTGGGTGGAAGGAATGAAGGGTGTGTAGAAGGAGAGAGAAGAATGATGGAGAAGAGGGGAGTTCATAGAAACCCTAGCACACATTCAACAAGGCAACTGATTGAGGGTTCTAAGATGGGATTAAAAGGGAAAGGATGCCCTGCTGGTGAAGGCAGATCTGGAAAAGAGTTACATGTGGAAAAGGAGCGACAGGATCATGTAA